>CAUYON010044937.1:0-20063 GCA_963573935.1 Arctocebus calabarensis
AAAACTGGGGACCTTCTTGGTGTGGTGGGGCTAAGTGGCTCTGTCTTATTTTCAGGTGGTCTTTGTCTTACCCTAGAGAATCTGTTACTCTGTATTGAAATCTGAGCTGTGAAGGAATATCAGAGTTAAGTCGCCACACCCCCCCACAGGCAACAATTGAAAAAGCCAAATCAGACCTTCCCTCTACCACATGCCCAGGGTACCACTTTGGAAAGTCCTCGGGTGATTAGACCAGCTGAGGAGGTCTCAACCAATTGTCCTAGCCAGCACCAATCTCAAATGGAAGAGTTAACAAAGTCTCTGGCAACTAGATAGCAGAGATCCACTGGAAGCTCTTGTATAATTCACTTCGATGCTTTGTGAGCTCAGGAGGGCAACCCCCCAGCAAATAAATTAGTCTGGGAAGGTTAATGTCTCCTTCCCAACCTTGCCCCTTTGTCACACCCAGTCAGTGGTAACAGTTGTGATCCAGTTTCCTCCACTGAGCAGATGCTCCAGAAGATTGCGCCTGCCTGAGTCACAGTGAGGTCTGTGGCTCCACAACCAGTCTGCTACTCCCTGTCACTGTTTGGCAGGGGGAGGTGGGGCCTGACAACCTGGGTACTTAACAGGGGCTGGGGCGATTCACTCAGTTCCAGCCCTATCCCTGATTGATGTTGCTGCTGGAACAGAACAAGTTCGCAGAATTTATTTCTGTCAAGGCTATTTTCCCTAGTCAGACTGGGGCTGCAAATGGGTTTTACTCAGTCTGTGAGTTCCAGCCCTTTGGCTCAGCTTTTATCCCCTGAGGGCCAGGTTAAGCAAAGCAGCCCCTCTGCGAGTATTCTAATCCCTGCTGTGTCCAGCCGGTACTGCCTCAGGCAAATCCTTCACTGCCTTGGTTGCCGGTCAGCTCTGCCGGCACCAGAGAAGCCTCCCTCTTCCCCTGGCCACCCAGAAGACTGGGAGTGTCTCCTCAAAACATCCCCAGGGGTACAGCTCTCCAGCTATTGTTCCTGGAGCTGTTCGCATCTTGGTGCATCAGGAGACCTTCCCACCAGCCAGGTTTCCCCTCGGCTCACTCCTGAGCTGGAAAATCAGCACAGTTCAGCAGCAGTCTGTGGCCCATCCACACCCCTCAAGAAAATTTCCAAGAATCTGGACTCTGTGGGGAACAGGCCCCCAGACCTCGGGGTGAGAGTGGAGGGGAGCACCAGGAACACCAACTTGCAGGTTGAGAGTATATACCTGGCTGGAGAGCGCCGCAGCACCCTAGTAGGGGAAGGAGGTCTGGTTTTTAGAGGGTCTCTCCCATGGAGTAGAGTGGGAGGACATCCGAAGTCTGCTCACTTGTTTGTATGGAGGTATGGAGTATACTGCGAACCTCTTTCATGGGGGAGGGGACTCCCATCTGCTTGGTGATGTGCTCTGTACCTTTTTGTTTGTGTCCTTGGGGTCTCAGGTCACCCTACAGAGGGTTGATGTGAGCTCTTCGACCTTTCCTTTTGGCTCAGATCCAAACCATCAGCTTTCTTGCTGAATTTCTGTCCTTTAACTCTCCTTCTGGACGGGAACCTCTGTGGAAAGCTGGCTACAGATCGCCATCTTGGCTCCTCCCCCCAACTTGAGTATTATAATTTTAATACTGATTTTTCCTTTCTTGAATTGTATATACAGTTTTGGTACCCTTTGTATATATATATGTATATATTTTTATTTTTT
Source organism: Arctocebus calabarensis (assembly GCA_963573935.1). NCBI lineage: Eukaryota > Metazoa > Chordata > Mammalia > Primates > Lorisidae > Arctocebus > Arctocebus calabarensis. The sequence continues at coordinate 1,702 of CAUYON010044937.1, forward strand.
ACATATACATGTGTTTATTAGGTTTCCATTTTTTGCCTTCACAGAATTAAAAAGGCTTAAAATTTAATAAAAATAACAATGTTTAAGGTAAGGACTAGAAACAAAAACCTCATAAAGAATGAACAAAGATAAATACGTTCAGAAAAGAAATCAGACGATTGCTGCATTGAAATATTAAGTGATAATAATGCAAAGAAAGTAACATTCACATTGTCAGATAAGAGTATGTCTATTATAGAATGCTTTGATTCTGAGGCTCAGTATGGAGTCATCAGTTACCCTTTGTATATTTTTTAATTCACAGGAAAATGAGGTATCATCATTTTAGTTTCCTTTTTAATATTTCTAGGGACTATTCTTCATCTCTTGGTAGTTTGGCTGCTCTTTCTCCCTAAATTTCTTACAGTATCCTTGTTTGGAATCTGTGCACAACTTCTTTATTATTCTCCTCTGAATGAATGGGAATGGAAGGGAAGGAGGTGAGGTAGCTCTCCATACTTCACAATTCAAAGGCTCTCTGCTTTTTTGCTGCTACAGAGACAGAGTGGTTCCTGCACATCAATTCTAGCGGAGGCTTTGTGAAGGGCTTCCTCTTTTTGCTTCTCTTAACTTTGTAGGCAGACTTTGCCATTAGCTGTTGTCATTGGGGTTCCAGCATTCAGAGTCACCGACATGGCTCATCCTTGACTTAGGTGGGAAGCCCCCACTTCCTCATATGTGCCACAGCCTCCTTGACCATTCCAGGTGCACATTTCCTATGTTTTCTTCTGTACAGCTTCTTCCCCATCTCAGCTGCTCTGGACAGCTCCTTTCCTGGATGATACTATATTTTTGTCTCCTAATTTGAAATGAAAAATGTATTTGTGTTTCCTTTACCATTCCCTTTTTTCTCCCCATAATTTCTCAAAAAAGGGAAAAGATATTGACTTACTATTGCTAATCATAAATGTACCTAGGACATCTTTGGGATGTAAGCTCTAAGAGTGAACGTGGACGCTGATGTCTTCAACTACAGTGTGAAGTGGATAGTATTGGTCACTTCTTTTTGTCATAAATTCCTGTGTCATGTATTATGCTGCAGCTCACTTATTTATATACAACTGAGAAAATTTCATTTTGACACCTAGGCCATCTATTCTCAGTTTCTTAAATTCTTAAGTAACTTCTCAAAGCATGCTTTTACTTCTGTTTATGTGGTAAACCACACTTATTGATTTGTGTAAATAAATATAAAATAAACCATCCTTGTATTACTGGGAGAAAACCCACAAGATCATGGTGAATTATCTTCTTGATGTGCTATGCTCGTAAGGGATATCAGCATAGTACAAAAATCCTCAACAAAAAACTAGCAGACTGAATTCAACAGCAACTGAATTCTTTTTTTCTCTGTGTCCATTCCTGGCTTTGGTATCATGAGTTAGGGGCTAGGGGCTGTGCATGTTCCCTCCACTGAGAAGGGTGGTGTGGGAGTTTATTCTGCCTAGGTTTCCCCACAATAGTGGCAGTGGGGGCTGGGCAAGGCTATTTAGATAGTGGCTGCATTTAGATGGTGGCCATGGGTACCAGGGCTATTCAGATCCAGGTGCAGTAGCTACAGGGTGGTGTGAGGTGAGCAGGGCAGCAGGAGTGGGTGGGGCCATGGAGTGCTAAATATCATAGTTTATACAATTTGAATATTGAATTTCCCATGTTCCTATCAGTAGTTAACTAAATGTTAGCTTTCATAATGGTGGAAACACACACAACACAGCTTTAATTGTCTTGGGGAAAAATGCTTTGAAATAACATGAGTTAAACATTTAGAAGGTTAGTATACTCTGACCCCCTTGTCCAATAATTAGAACTTGTATCATGGCTTCTAGGTGATAACTGATAATACTAGGAGAACAAAACAAATGATAAAAGTTATTTTCTAATATTCACAAATTATATGACAAATAATTTCCAACGTTGTTATAAAACTTCTCTAGTTGACATTAAAAATATATAATACTTCATTGAAGTTATACACAATAGTTTTGTCAATTATTTTCTATTGGATATTTGGGTAATTTTAAATATTTTTTAATTTTTTGCTATTAGAGATAATACTGCATTTATCTTTTGTGTGGTATGTTTACTCCTGTAGTTTAGATTTTTTTAAAACTAGTTTTCTAGGGGGGAGGGTCAAGATGGCTGACTGGAAGCAGCTTCTGACAGAGGCTCCTGCCCAAAAGGAAAGATAACCTCTAGAAACTGCCCAATAGAGCTGAAGACTGGGAGCCCAGCCGAGAGACAGAAAAGTGATAACTGCAGGTAACCTCTGCCGACTCAAGCTGCGACTCCAAAAAAACCAAGCTTCAGGCAAAAAACCTGAACTACAATTTTCCGCCATTCAGAACTTCCAGGATACCCTTCCCCCTCCCCCCTTTCCTGAAGCACCAGAAGCCTGACCTCTGCTGCAACTGAGGGAGAACTTGAGCAGCGACCATCCTCCCTGTCTGCTGGACCAGGCAGCCCGCCAGGTAAGAGACTCAGGGCCCCACCAAGACCCCACCAGCCCCCAGACCAGGAACTCCACCCAGAACCACCAGGATCCACTCCACCCCCACTGAGCCTGCCACCTGCTGGGCAGGAATTCTGCTGGGACTCCTGTGTGGCCTTAATTGGGTCCCGCTGGGCCTTGGCCTGCCTCCGCAGTGGCCAGGAACTCCATTGGGACACCCGTGCAGCTCTGATTGGTGCTCTCCTTGGCCCACCACCAACAGTGGCCAGGAACTCCACAGGGACTCCAGGGTCCCACTAGGCCTTGGCCCACCACCAGCAGGGGCCAGGAACTCCACTGGAACTACTATGCGGCCCTGATTGGTGCTCACCTGGCCCTCCACCAGCAGCGGCCAGGAACTCTGCAGGGACTCCTGTGCAGCCCCGATTGGCTCTTGCCTTGGCCTACTGCCAGCAGCGGCCTGGAACTCCATGGGGACTCCTGTATGGCCCTGATTGGTGCTCGCCTTGGCCCGCCACCAGCAGCAGCCAGGAACTCTGCTGGGACTCCCACGCCTCCAGCAGTGGCCAGGAACTTTGCTGGGAATCCTGTGCGGTCCGATCTTTGCCTCGCCAGGCCTCAGTCCGCTGCCTGCAGTGGCCAGGGACTCTGCCAGGACCCCCACCAGGCCTCCGCATGCTGCCCACACTGGCCAGGGACCCTGCCAGGAACCTACCAGGCCTCTGCCTGCCTGTCCAGGCCAGGAGCTCAGGGAGCCAAAAAACCTGCATCCTTCCCTACCCTCTCTGCCTCCACACTGGCTTTGCCTGTCTGGACAGGGACTCAGGAGGGGTGCAACCTGTGCCCACCCTCTGGATCCATCCTCCCAGCCAAAGACTGCTGGAGGCACAGGTTCCCTTTGCAGAGGCCACTGGGTGCTGGGGAACTCCCAGAACCGCATGAACCATCCAATGCCCTGCTGCTTCATCCAAGCGTTTCACACTCTGGAGCTGCTCCCACAGGCAGAACTCTCTGGCTGTGGCAGTCCCAGAGGAGCTACACAGGGTCACTCCTTACAAAGATCCAGCAAAACAGAGTTATCCTGCCAGAGTCTGATCTGGGAGAGAAACCTCCCCAACTCTGAGGACAGTCATAGGCAACAGTGAAAAATAATCATGAGGTGGAATCAACAGAAAATCTCTGGCAATGTGAATGATCAGAGTAGATCAACTCCCCCAAGGAACAACAAGGTAGATACACCACAAGATCCCTTGCATAAGCAAATGGCTGAGATGACAAAAATCGAATTCAGAGTCTGGATAGCAAATAAGATCAGCAGAGTGGAGGAAAAGATGGAATTAGAATTTCAAGCAGTAATCCAAAAGATGACCCAAAAGATGTCTCAAGAGTTCAACGAATTCAAAGACAAAATGACCAAAGATTTTGAAACATTGAGACAAGAAGTTGCAGCCCTTAAAGATCTGAGAAATACAGTAGACTCCTTCAGTAACCGAATGGAGCAAGCAGAAGAAAAGATTTCTGACATGGAAGACAAAGCTTACGAATGCTCCCAAACTTCCAAAAAGGAAGAGAAATGGAAGGCAAAAATGGATCATTCTCTCAGACAACTCTGAGATAACTCAAAGAAAACCAATATTTGCCTTATAGGGATACCTGAAAATGATGAAGTGGTATCACAAGGCACAGAGTCTCTTCTTTATGAGATATGAAAGAGAATGTTCCAGACATGCCAAGAGATGCAGAAATTCAGATAGCAGACAGTTGAAGAACCCCAGCACGACTCAACCCAAATAAGACATCCCACAGGCACATAATAATTAACTTCACTAAAGTTAATATGCAGGAGAAAATTCTGAAAGCAACCAGATGTAAGAAATCCATTACCTACAAGGGGAAAAATATTAGAATAACTTCAGATCTCTGTGATCAAACCTTTCAAGCTAGAAGAGATTGGCCATCGACTTTTAATCTCCTAAAACAAAATAACTTTCAACCCAGGATCCTGTATCCAGCCAAACTGAGTTTCATTTATGATGGAGAAATTAAATACTTTAATGACATCCACATGTTGAAGAAATTTGCTGAAACTAAACCTGCTCTCCAGGATATTCTCAGACCCAGTCTCCATAATGACCAGCGTAACCCTCCACCACAAAAGTAAACTCACCCAGAAACTTTTTATCAAATTTCAACTTCCACAGTGATGAAAGGATTAAAAATGTCCACTGGACTTTCTAAAGATTTATCATTATTTTCTATAAATGTGAAGGGTTTAAATTGTCCTCTAAAGAGGAATAGGTTGGCTGACTGGATACAAAACCTCAGGCCAGATATCTGCTGCATACAAGAATCTCATCTTACCTTAAAAGATAAATTTAGACTCAAAGTGAATGGATGGTCATCTGTATTCCAGGCAAATGGAAAACAGAAAAAAAGTAGGTGTTGCAATCTTATTCACAGATACAATAGGCTTTAAAACAACCAAAGTAAGGAAGCATAAAGACGAGCATTTCATATTTGTTAAAGGTAATACTCAATATGATGAGATTTCAATTATTAATATTTATGCACCCAACCAGAATGCACCTCAATTTATAAGAAAAACTCTAATAGACATGAGTAACTTGATTTTCTCCAGCTCCATAGTAGTTGGAGATTTTAATGCTCCTTTAGCAGTATTGGATAGATCCTCCAAAAAGAAACTAAGTAAAGAAATTTTAGACTTAAACTTAACCATTCAACAACTGGGTTTTACAGACATCTACAGAACATTGCATCCTAATAAAATTGAATACACATTCTTCTCATCAGCCCATGGAACACACTCCAAAATTGATCACATCTTACGCCACAAGTCTAACTTCAGCAAATTTTAAAGAATAAATATTATTTCTTGCATCGTCTCGGACCACCATGGAATAAAAGTTGAACTCAAGAACAACAGGAATCTGCATACTCATACAAAAACATGGAAGATAAATAACCTTTTTCTGAAGGATAGATGGGTCATAGACGAGATTAAGAAGGAAATTACCAAATTTTTGGAACAAAATGACAATGAAGACACGAATTATCAGAACATCTGGGATATTGCAAAGGCAGTCCTAAGAGGGAAATTTATAGCACTGCAAGCCTTCCTCAAGAAAACAGAAAGAGAGGAAGTTAACAACTTAATGGGACATCGTAAGCAACTGGAGAAGGAAGAACATTCCAACCCCAAACCCAGCAAAAGAAAAGAAATAACCAAAATTAGAGCAGAATTAAATGAAATGGAAAACAAAAGAATTACAGAAGACATCCATAAATCAAAATGTTGGTTCTTTGAAAAGGTCAATAAAATAGATAAACCTATGGCTAACTTAACCAGAAAAGAAAAAGAGTAAAATCTCTAATTTCATCAATCAGAAATGATAAAGACGAAATAACAACAGACCCCTCAGAAATTAAAAAAATCCTTAATGAATACTACAAGAAACTTTACTCTCAGAAATGTGAAAATCTGAAGGAAATTGACCAATACTTGGAAGCTTGCCACCTACCAAGACTTAGCCAGAACCAAGAGGAAATGTTGAACAGGCCTATATCAAGTTCTGAAACAACATCAACTATAAAAAATCTCTCTAAAAAGAAAAGCCCAGGACCAGACGTCTTCATGTGAGAATTCTACCAAACCTTTTAGAGGAACTAGTACCTATATTACTGCAACTTCTTGTCTCATTGTGTCAAAATCTTTGGTCATTTTGTCTTTGAATTCATTGAATTCTTGAGACAACTTTTGGGTCATCTTTTGGATTACTGCTTGAAATTCTAGTTCCATCTTTTCCTCCATTCCGCTGATCTTATTTGCAATACATATTCTGAATCCAATTTCTGACATCTCAGCCATTTGCCTATGCAAGGGATCTTGTGCTGTGTCTGCCTTGTCATTCCTTGGAGGAGTTGGTCTACTCTGATTATTCATATTGCCAGAGTTTTCCAGCTGATTCTGCCCCATGATTGTTTTTCACCATTACATCTGGCCATCCTCAGAGTTGGGAAGGTGTCTCTCGAAGATTAGACCCTGGTGGGCCACTCTATTGTTGCTGGAACTTTGTAGTGAGTGACCCTGTGTAGCTCTTCTGGGACTGTCCCAGCCAGGGAGTTCTGGCTGTGGGAGCAGCACCAGAGTGTGGCACCCTGGATCCAGTAGCAGGGCGGGGGATGGTGTACATGATTCTGGGAGTACCAGGTGCAGGGCCACATGATCACTGGGGGAGTTCCTGGCTGTGGACGGGAACTGGCAGTCACCGGTGGAGTCCTTGGCAGAGCGTTGGTTTGCGGAGGCCCTGCAGGCTTGGGGCACTGGGACACACGGTTGCCAGGGACGTTCCTGGCCAGGGGCAGACTTGCGGGGTCTGGAGGTCGCTGGTGGGGTTTCTGGCAGAGGCAGGACTGTGGGGGCCCATCATGAGCAGGGCGCAGGTCCATGTGGTTGCCAAGGGAAGTTCCTTGTCAGGGGTGGACCTGCAGAGGCCCTGTGGGTGGGAGACCCAGGCCCACACAGTCACCAGGGGAATTCCTGGCCAGGGGCAGGCTTGCAGGGGCCTGGCAGTTGCCCGCGGAGTCCCTGATAGAAGCAGGACTGCAGAGGCCCTTCAAGTGCTGGGCGCAGGGCCGTGTGGGTGTCCAGGAAGTTTTTTGCTGGGGGTGGGCCTGCAGAGGCCTTGCAGTTGCCGGCGGAGTCCCTGGCAGAAGGCTGGCTTGCTGAGGCCCCGTGGGTGCCAGGCAGAGGCCTGCACAGTTGCCAGGAGTGTCCCTGGCTGCAGGCCTGGCGGTCGCAGGCAGAATCTCTGGCAGAAGGCTGACCTACAGAATCCTGGCACGCTCCAGGTGCAGGGCCGCCCATGTTGCCAGCAGAGTCCCTGGCAGAAAGCGGACCTGCAGATGCATGGGGTGCAGGGCCGCGCATGTCGCACAGGGAGTTCCTGGTCAGGGGCAGGCCTGCAGGGGCCTGGTGGTTGCCAGTGGAGTCTCTAGCAGATGGCAGGCCTGCGGAAGTCTGGCAAGCACGGGGCACAGGGCTGCACGGGTCGCTGGGGTAGTTACTGGCCAGGGGCAGGCCTGCAGGGGCCTAGCTGTCACAGGCAGAGTCCCTGGCAGAAGGCAGGCCTGCGGAGGCCCTGCAGGTTTTGGACATGGAGCCACACGGTCACTGGGGGTGTTCCTGGCCCAGGGCAGATCTGCAGAGGCCCTGCCGGTGCCAGGCAGAGGCCTGTGCAGTTGCCAGGGGAGTCCCTGGCTGTGGGCTGGCCTGCAGGGGCCTGGCGGTCACCAGCAGAGTCCCTGGCAGAAGGCAGACCTGCTGAAGCCCAGCAAGCCCAGGGTGTAGGGCTGTGCATGTCGCTGTGGGAGTTCCTGGCTGAGGGAGGGCCTGCAGAGGTCTGGTGGCCAGTGGTATAGACCCTGGCAGATGGCAGTCCTGCAGAGGCCCTGCAGGCTCAGGGCGCAGGGCTGCATGGTTGCCAGGGGATTTCATGGCTAAAGGCGGACCTGCGGAGGCTGTGCGGGTCCCAGGTGCAGGCCCGCGCAGTCACCAAGGGAGTTTCTGGCTGGGGGCGGACCTACAGAGGCCTGGTAGTCGCCAGTGGAGTCCCTGGCAGAAGGCGGACCTGCAGGGCCATGCAGCCACGCAATCGCTGGTGGACTCCCTGGCTGGAGGGAGTGAGGCTCGCTGTGTCCCCCCACCCTCCCTGGAGTCTTTTCCCGATGGGGCTCTTGTTTCGGCAGGCAGGGGTGGGGGTGCTGCTCAGGGACCTCCTCCCTCAGTCTCAGTGGGGGTTAGGCTTCTGGTTTGTCAGGTAAGGGGGGAAGGGTGTACTGTAAGTTCAGAATGGTGGAGAAAACTTTACATCAGTTTTTTTGCCTAGCAAGAGCATGTTCAGAGTCACACGGGGGTGCTCTGGGGAAGCACACCCCATTTCCCACAGCACTCTTCTTTGGGATGAGACAAGAGGTCCACAGTTCACTGCTTGTCTGTAGAAAACCCACAGGAGCAAACGAGGAGAAAAAAAGACAGGAAACAGAAAAGCAAGAAACTCAGAGCTTTCTTGGGGGAGGGGACAGACACTTTTCCTTTCAGATGAATTTTGTACCTGAAGCTTGCTTTCTTGGAGTCGCAGCTTGCCTCAGCAGAGGTGACCCGCAGATGTCATTTCACTCTCTCGGCTGGGCTCCCAGTATTCAGCTTCATTGTGCAGTTTCAGGAGGTTATTTTCCCTTTTGGACAGGAGCCTTTTTCGGAAGCTGCTTCCAGTCAGCCATCTTGCTCCACCCCTTCAAGCAGCCCTAAATATGAATCCTGATTCAACCACTTACAAGCTATGCTACCTGTAACCTCCCTCTTCTCACTTGTAAAATGGGACTAACACTGCTATATAGTTACAGAGTTGGGACAATATTAAGGGAAATAGCAACTAATAAAAATTTTAGCACAGTGCTGAGAGCGTAGGAAGGGCCCTTCAGCAAATGCTGTTATCATTCTTCCCTTTTGAAATGCCATCAGCCCCTTCCGTTATTGTGCTTTCCTGCTCTTCCTTGAGCTGGAGTCCTTCCCTGAGCTCCTTAAGCCTAGAAAAATTCCCTGAGCCAAAGCAAATAGGCTTGATATGCTGCTTCAGTCCTTTCTTCACTCAGAACCTGTTCTACAATTTTCATCTATGCTCTGACTTAAAATCTTTCTTGATGAACACAGGTCAAGCATCTATCTCACATGTCCTTTTTCCAGGCATACAAACACCTGAGTTCTAATGCTAGCTCTGTTGCTGGCTACTTGTGTGGATTTTAGCAAATCATGTTCCCTCTCTGAGCCTCAATTTTGTCATCGATATGGTGGCAATAAAAACTTCTGTGTTATTCACCTTTGGAGATTTTAAAGATTAGATCCAAAGCCAATGGGAAAACACTCTGAATGTTAGAAACTACAATCTATGTGCTATTATTTTTATTACTTTCTGCCCTAATATCAGCTCCAATTCAGTCTAGAACATGGTTTGAGAGCATGATTACCCCTTATCCTTCTCTTGTCTGGTAAGCACTGGAGTAGATACAGCCTAACTTCATTCTCAGACCACAGACAGGCTTTCTTGGGTGAGTGGACCAAAGCCCATGACATCTGCCTTCTTTTCCTAATGTCGACAACTGTTTTTGAATACTCCTTGTATACCTAGCACTTTCCGTTATTCCGTTGAATTCTTCCCAATGTTGCATGTGCATGAGGTGGCTATTTTTATCATCTCCACCTTACGGAAGGAGATTGAGCCTTAGGCAAGACTCTGCCCAAGCTTAGCCAGCAAGTCAGTGGTAGAGCCAGTATTGGAATCTGCAGAATCAGGCTGGAGATGCCACGTCTTCACCCTGCAGAGTCCTTCCTCCCCTGGTCACTGCTAAGATGCGACGCTAGTAGTTTCAGTCTTCACTTTCACTTCCCATTACAGGGTAAGGTTCTCTAGCTGGGACGTGGGAGCCACTCCTTCCCCTCCTATCTGAAGCCCTGCATGTGTTGAGTGAAGGGTGGGATGTCGCAAAGTGGCTCAGTGGGGTGGAAGTCACTCTAGTGTGGACTATGAATGAACTTTAGTATTTCTTCAGGCTTCTCTCCCCCAGAAGTTATTTCCATCAAAAGAACTGAGTAAGCACAGAAACTGGGGGTGGGGCACCCAAAGTGGCATCCTCTGTTAGATAAACTTAACTCAATTTCAGGATTTGGGCTTCAGTGGGAGTTTTTGGACACAAAGGGTAGACAGCAACACTGCTCTGGCCTTTCCAATTTTAGCCTGTGGTTGTCACCACATGGCATGTGCTAATGTCCTGCCAGAGACTTTTACTGTTATATTGTGAGCTTTTGTTCTATGGGAGAAGAAAACAGCATGGTTTTGAGGAGTACTTGCTCACATTTCTCTGGATATCTCAGTTAAAACAATATTTCCTTTCCCCTCACGAGTAAGGTCTCAAACTCTGACATTGTGAGACTCTGTCTGAAAAAAAGAAAGAAAAAAGAGAGAGAGAGAGAGAAAGTTATTTCTTACTCATGTCAGTGTCCTCCTCACAGAGGTGAAATGGGATCAGGTACCAATCTTTCAGTTTTAGAGAAACTGCTGATTTCAAGGTGAGAGATATTCGGAGTTTTGTGTACACTGGTTCACACAATGTAACCTAATTTTAAACAGAAACTTGCTGAATATTTCTGCAGTTGGCAGGAAATTAAATTGGGCTCCCAGACAGATCTCTGGGTCTGGTTCTCAATCCAGGAAGGGCTCTCAAATGCTTATTTTGGTTAAGTTGAGACAAATGTTCTTTATGTGACATTTACAAAACAAAGTCTATTGATTTTATTAAAGGCAACCCTAGCTACTAAATACTGAAATCCCGGTACTCTGAAAGCAGAAAGTTTATTTCAGGATATGGTGGTGTGCCTCTAATTCCAGGAGACTGAGGCAGGAGGATCACCTCAGCCCGAGAGTTTGAGATCAGCCTCGGCAACATAGTGAGACTCTGAAAAAAAGAAAGAAAAGAGAGAGAGAGAGAGAAAGTTATTTCTTACTCATGTCAGTACAGTTAGGGGTAGGAACGGTCCAATATGGGGAGACCAGAGATAATAAAAATTCTGTAATTGGGGGGGCACCTGTGGCTCAAAGGAGTAGGGCACCGGCTCCATATACTGGAGGTGGCAGGTTCAAACCCAGCCCTGGCCAAAAAAAAACTTCAAAAAAAAAAAATCTGTCATCTTCTCCTTTTGTTTTCTAAGCTCACCACAGCTGAGCATTGATGTGGATCCAGCAGACAGGAGAAGGAGGCTCAGTGGAGGGTCACCTTTCATGGGCCAGACTAAGTGGCCCTTGCAGTAAGCAGTAACATTGGCTAGAATTCAGTCACATGAATACACTTAACTGCAAGGAAGGGTGGGAATTGTAGTCCTATAAACAGGTGCCTTGGAAAAAAGAAATGGGTGGTGAGCAGCTGGCCAGTCCAAGGCACAGAACAGTGTTTGGAGCAGCGTAAGGAGCTACCAAGGTACAATTGGCTGTTACACCATGGAGGCACCAAGGCATTGCTTCCCTCACAACGTCATTCCCCTCCTTCAGAGCCTGCGCCTCTGACCTCCCCTTTCCTCAGCCACATTGTGGAGCGGGGCAATCTTTTTTGGGATCTTTACTTGGATCTCAACTTTCCTGTTTCACTGAGAAGGCTGATGACACTTCAGGATGTGAAGTTGTCAATGGTGAGCTGATACCAGCCTGGCAGGAACGTGCAGCTCTGATGAAGAAAACAGCTCTCTTGACATCAGTCCATGAGCGCTCAGCTCGCACTTGGACCCTCTCAAAGTTCTTACTGCACTGAGAATTGCTGGTGGCTGAACGAGCTCCTGCCAGTCACGTGCCCTTCCTCCTCCCTTTGGCTGAAGCTGGGGCAAGGCCATCCCTTTCCATGGTAACGGCCACTATATGGGATGGTATTTCGGGAGGCAGGATCAGGCGTATGGAAACAAGGGTCAGAGAGCGCCAGTGGAGAGCCAGGAGAGCTCGCCAATGCAGCCTGTTATTTCAGAACCAGTGAGGTGTTTTTTTTTGGAGAGACAGTGTCACTTTATTGCCCTCAGTAGAGTGCCGTGGCATCACACAGCTCACAGAAACCTCCAACTCCTGGGCTTAGGCGATTCTCTTGCCTCTGCCTCCGGAGTAGCTGGGACTACAGGTGCCTGCCAGAAGGCCTGGCTAATTTTTTGTTTTGCAGTTCGGCTGAGGCCAGTTTTGAACCCGCCACCTTTGGTATATGGAGCCGGCGCCCTACTCAATGAGCCACAGGCGCCACCCCAGGTGTGTATTTTTAAGAGGACAGTCCACAACAGTATGTTCATTCAAACAATGTAACCACTACACATGTTTTACTTTTATTTTTATTTTTTTCATTTTTACATATACATGTGTTTATTAGGTTTCCACTTTTTGCCTTCACAGAATTTGAAAGGCTTAACATTTAATAACAATAACGATGTTTAAGATAAGGACTAGAAACAAAAACCACATAAAGAATGGACGAAGATAAATACATCCAGAAAAGAAAACAGACGATTACTGCATGGAAATGACACCACATGCTTTTCTATAATGAATCTACAGGATTCTCAGAGACAGACAGGCCAGTCACTGTGTTCCCAGAAGCAGGATGCAACATGGTTCTGAATGTAATACTGTTCAATAAAACTGCCTATCTTTAAAGATGTTCTGGATTCCTCGTCTGAATCACTATCTTCATCAAGATGAATGTACTTTTTTTTTTTTGGTTTGAAATTGTGAAGAATTTAGGAAATAATTTGTTAAGAAAATTGAGTCTGCATACAAGAGACCCCTTTTTATTATAAATATCTCCCATTTGAAATATTTCATTGAAAAAAATCGAAACACAAAGTACACTTTGTAGCTTGATGATCTCCATATTTAATTTGATTGCAGCAATAAGCATTAAGTTCATTGCTGCAATAAAACAAGCTGTCCAAGAGGGCTATTGAATTATTTAATTACCTCTGGGACCAAGGAAGGGAGAGTCAGCACAAACAGCTCCACACGTTGGATGCATTAGAAAGATCAGCTCTTTTCTGTTTCCTCAAGCTTAGTAACTTGAATGATGTGACTACCCAAACACAACTTGCTTATTGAACAACAATATTAACTGCTTAAAATCCGTTTGCGATATTTTACATTCCAGATGGTCATTCATCCAAAAGAGATGGCAAAGAAGTATTAAATGTATTTTAAAATGTATTTTCAGTTAAACGAATTTCCAATAAAATAGACTTTTAGAATTTGTTGTTTTTAAGAAGGGAAAATACACTTTAACATTCAAGGATACTCTTTTATTACTATATGTGTAATTTTGGAGTAATTTCTAACAATCAAACTAGAAAATTAAGCATAATTTATTCCAGAAGTTTGAGCATCTATCATGTTTCGTTTCTGGGGATATGGGCTTACATATTCAGAGCTTCTTGTCCTGAATGATTTTGGGAGTCTTTTCAGGGAAAATAAGACTACAATCCAATTTTGTTAGTGTAATATTAAAACTGTGAATGAAATGCTCTAAAATGCAAATAAAGAGGTAATTAGTTCTGTTAGAAAGCAGGTGGAACAGGAAAAGATGCAGCAGGGGAAAATCAGATGCGTCATTTCAGCTGGACTTTTACAAGAATGCGTGGAAGTTTGCAAGTATTTAAAACAATGGAAAAAAAAGTAAAAATAAAACAATAAAAAAAGCAGGTAAGAAAAGGCCAGGGGCTAGGTGTAGTGGCTCATGCCTAAAATCCTAGCACTTTGGGAAGATGTATTGAAGCCAGAAGTTTGAGACCAGCCTGAGCAACATAGAGAGACCTCATCTTTAAGAAAAAATAGAAAAATCGGCCTGGTGTTATGGTTTACCTGTAGTCCCAGGTGCTTTGGAGGCTCAGGTGGGAGGATTGTTTAAGACCAGGAGTTTGAGATTGCAGTGAGCTATGATGACACCACTGCACTCTAGGGCAGTTGAGAGGGACTCTGTGTCAGGAAGAGGAAGGAAGGAAGGAAGACAGGAAGGAAGGGAGGGAGGGAGGGAGGGAGGGAAAGGAAAGGAGGGAGGGAGGGAGAGGAAAGGAGGAAGGGACAGGGAGAAGGGAGGGAGGAAGGGAGGAAAAGGCAAGGGAAAGAATCATATATCTGCAGTACAAGAATAAAGTTGACCTTTTTTAGGCTAAGAATTGGCTAAACTACCAAGTTGGCATTAATGAGAAAGAAGTTTGTGAGGACAGGCATGATATTAATAATATTTCTAAATGCAGAAAGTATTTACAACTTGACCTTGTCCGTCTGACATTGCCACAGAATAAAAATTTCCCCCCAGTGATTTTCCCCAGGACCTGAAACTTCCTAATGTAAGTGTCAAGGCTTTATTTTAACTTTTTAAATCTGAAGAAACAACTTGACAAGTTTATCTTAATAAATGCCAGCTATCATACTGTATTAAAATGTCCTCAGGGACTAGTAAGGAGTACAGATTTATGTGCCTTGAAAATTAGAGGCCTCATTTTGCTATTTTATTTTTAAATTTTGGCTTCCAATTTCTTTCTTCTTCCACTATTTTTCTTTTTATTCTGTATCCTCACCTTGCTGTAAACTTTTCCCGCTGCTGTCAGTCGCTGGCCTTTAATAGCTCTTTTTGTCTCATTTGCTGTCTTTACACTCAGGAGAGACAAGAAATAAGAAAATCAGTTTTGCTCAAATTATGACCGAGAGAGGAAATGGTTCATAAATGGAAGCACTCTCCCAGGAGGTTTGGAACACAGACTTTGGGATATCTTATTTGTTCACTTGCTGATTTTTGGCTGTGTTCTGTCTAGCAAGGTTTCTAAAAAGGTGACTTCTGAAAAATCCAGCTGTTATCCCATTTGAACGAACATTTAAATCTGTTTGGGAAAGTACTGAATGCTGACATTGCTTCAAGTTGCTGTTTATTTTGGGATAATCCTTCGAGAGTTTAGAAAAACAAGCCATGTAGAACACAATTTTTCATAATGTTGATAAACACGTATACTCTAAATTTTATCAATTTCCCAGCCAAAAGGAGCATTTTGTCACAAATAAAGTAGGCAAAGTGAAGCTATTCATTTGTCTTCTATAGCAGAAACACACTGAGCTTTTCAGTGGATCATTGCCTTGGAACTTTGGTCAGTGATTAAAAATGTTCGATGGTTATACAGAGAAATGACAGGTCAAGAGGTAGGATGATATATTGGGGGATTTAAAATACATAGACTGATTGACCTTATTTAACTCAATGAAGGTAGTATTGTTTTCCTATTTTTTTTTTTTTTAGAGGAAGAAACTAAAACTCAGAGAACAGTCAAGTCACAAGAGTATTATTCTGCCAGGCAAAGATTTAAGCCCCTTCCACCCAACTACTGAACGCTGGAAACTCACACTTCCCCCCAGTCCTCATGATATCTAATTGCTTGATATTGCCAACTTACCTGGATGTTTGCGTCCTTGCTTTTCAAACGAGAGAAGTAACTCAGTTGATCTCTAAGCTGTCTTCCACCTCTGGTTCGAATCCTAGCTTTCTTCGATTGTCTTAAGTGCCAAGATGAGGAAGAGGGATATTGTCTTGGATGGGATGATCCCCGTGGGACCTCTCAGCAGGGCATGGCATCACAAAACTGAAAATATAATTTTTTTAGTCTTGCTTTTGTAGCCAAGATTTACTTTTCATGGTGTCATTCTGCACCCCAGAATCGTGGCCGTCTCTGTCAAGTTCCAGAGTTCTTAGAAGTAATGTGAGATATTTGAGATTAGATTTCCTGTTTGATTGCAAATTTCTGAAAGAACTTCCCCCGCTCCTCCTACCCCTTGCCTTTATGACTGATGTGACCTCACAGTGTCTCCCTTCATCCTCCATGCCTTCCGTAGACTGGGTTTGGGGTGTCTCCTCACTGCTCACCTCCATCTTGGCTCATGTCCCCCTACTTTGTCATCTCTTCTCCCCTCCATCGAGAGCTCCTGAAGAGCAAAGGTGACATTTCATGAATTGTTTTGTTGACTCTGTACGCACATACTATGTTGGACTGTGGTCTCAACTGTAGACAGCCAGACCCAGGGAAGTTCTGGCAAAGGTGGAGAGGACAGCAGGGACAAGAGGATGGATGCCTCTGGACGGCTCCCAGGAGCGAAAGTGGACTCTCATGGGATCACCTGCAGAGCGCCAGTGAGCGCACTCGTGAGCAAGAGATGAAGACAAAGTTCCTATAAATAATTAGAGCAAGAAATGTGCTCTGCCCTGTGGTCTGGTGTCCCTTGTCCAAATTCACTTGGTGGTTCCAGCACTTCTCCACCCCAGCCATGAGAACTCAGCCCCATCCTCCTAGCCCCACCAGCTCCAGCCTCAACCTTCACTTCTAGGCTTAGAAAATGTTTAGATGACCATCACATGTTCATGAATCTAGGATACCCCATTCAATAAGTCATCTCCTTAGCAAAGAAAAATTTAAAATGATGCTATAAATGTGTTTGATATATTCTGAGAATAAAAGCAATCTCTTGGGCTGGTGTCTTAGAGAACTAGCTAATAATGTGTGGAATTCAGGCCTCATCAGCCTGCACAGGAAGGGCTGTCACCTCTGTAGAATGTCTAGACCACATACTTTTCAAGATTTCACAGAACATCAGACCTAGAAAAACCTCCGAGAGTACCTAAGTCAGAGCCAATAAAGAAACTTAGGGGTCAGAAGGGTCAAGACCCACCTGCAGCCACATTGTTATCTATGAAAGCTGGATAGGTGTGGGTGAAGGCAGCTCATCACCAGAACTGTGTGAGCTTCTGTCTGTGACTTATTCTGGGTCCCAAGACCTCCTGCACCCCAGCAGCAGAACGTGGTGGAAGAACCGCTCTCATATGATATCCTTGTCGCTTTTGCCAGCATTGTGCTGAACTGTGAATGTGTAATACTTAAGGATTCTAAAAAGAATGGGATAATTATCATCCCTGAGACACAGCAAGACAGATGTTACCTGCTCTTCACAGCTGCACGGAGGCATTACTTACAGTCTTACCACATTGACTTTCAAACTTAAGTTGTGTCTTAATTTGTATTGACAAATAAGGGACTTACAGTTCCCTTACTAAATATAGGGTCTATTCTTTACCTTTAAACTGGGGTCTTTCATAACATTGGACACCTTAGAACTTTATGAAAAGAAACTTCTGTTTCAGACAAATATTAGCTTTCTCATTTCTCTCTCCCCTCCTGGGCACAGTTCCAAATTTGGGGGGCAGAGAAAGGCATGCATTAAAAAGGACTCACGTCTCATGTCTTACGAACTGCTTTTCCAGTGTACCTGTTTCTTTTTAGAAGGAATTCTGACTGCACCCTTCAGGAGTTCTCAGTCCTGGAGGAGATACTTTTAGCTTACCTAGTCAGATTTAACCAGTGGCTAATGGAAGTGATGGAAAAATAAGTACAATTTGACTTGGGAACGCATTAACTCCATCTGACTTCAAATTTCCTTTTCTACCTTTTTTGGCTTTTACTTTACAACTTCTTTTTTCTCCCTTGAGGCTCAGGGTTTTGGCTGCTGGGAGGAGAATGGATTGGTGAGAGGAAAGGTAGCTATTTGAAGACTAAAATTAAAGCAAGCACATGACTAATCTCTATGAGATGCTGACTGTGCACAAAAGACCATGCTGATTGTTATGGAGGTTACAAGCTTGTACCTGATGTGGTCCCTCCTGGCAAAGACCTCTGAGTCCAGACGGGAGTTAATACATATACTGTAGGAAGAGGGCTGTAATATTCTGAGCATATTATGTCTGTGTTTCCCAAAGTAGGTGCAGCTACCACTCACTGGCGGCCTAGCAGGTGATTTTAGGTGGTGCAAGGGTGGGGCACCCATCTTGTTAGCAAGGGCTCCAAGCTCATGACCAACTCACCTCCCAAAGGCCCCACCTCCTAGGACCATCACACCAGGATTAGGATTTTCACATATACACTGTGGGAGGCACAAACATTCAGTTCATAACACCAACTAGATTTATTTCAATAAAAAGGTGCTTTAATTCCAAATAATAAATAATGATATGGAATATACAAAAATATGGCAGAGATGATAAGGCATGTACAGATGTTTGTGAAATGCTTTGAAAGTATCAGATGGGAGCTCGGTGCCTGTGACTCAACGGGCTAAGGCACCGGCCAAGTACACCTGAGCTGGCAGGTTTGAATCCAGCCCGGGCCTGCCAAACACAATGACGGCTGCAACCAAAAAATGGCCAGGCATTGTGGCGGGCGCCTGTAGTCCCAGCTACTTGGGAGGCGGAGGCA
>CAUYON010044938.1:0-17401 GCA_963573935.1 Arctocebus calabarensis
CCTGTCTCAGATCAAGGCTTGGCGCGATCTCTTATTTCTTTCAGGTCTCTGCTCAGAAGTCTCTGATCACTCGGTCTCAAAAAAATTATTGAATGTAGAGTATCAATGTCTTTATATAGCAATCAAGAAAATGCTATGAAGGCTATCTCTAAAAGTACGATCAAAATATTTCTGATTGTGTATGAAGCACATTCTGCCATATGATTGCACCAATGTACACAATTATGATTTAATAAAATAATTTTAAAAAAAGAAAAGGCATTATATACAAAAACATGCTGCCAAATTCAATATGTATAAAGGATTGTGTTGTAGGACATAATAATAGGATGGCAAGAACGTCTCTCTTCCCAACAAAAAACTTTTTAAAAAGTTACAACTCAGAAGGACTCCCTTGTTAAAAAAAAAAAAAAGATAGCTATGTGGTAATATATTTGATTGTAAAAAAAAATAAATATTATTTATTGATGGTGAGTTTATTAAGCAAAGTATGGAAAACATAGCAAATATAATTTTCCCTTACAAAAGCAGGGATAGTTCTAAAATCAGTTTGCTTCAGCACACTATAGTTGGGTGAGTTGAAGAACTTGGAAAATCTATGGAAAGAAGTTTGGAGAATAAAGCTGCTAGATAATTTTAAATTTTATGCCTTGGTGATGGATGACAGCATACAAATATAGCTCAACCTCCCATTTTTATTAGAAATATTGAGGACAAATATAACGTCACTGAAAAAAATGGCTTCTTCTGTACCCTAAAAGACACAACTAAATCAAGAGATTATACAAAGTGGTAACAATTATGGTGAAGCATTTTTCTTTGTCCTTTGTCAACATATCTGGTACAGGTACTGATGGTGCCCCAGCAATGGTAGATAAAGAGAGAGACTTGTAAAATTAATAGAAGATGATGCTGCCCAAGTAACATTTGATGAGGTATCATTGCAGAGCATATCAGGAAAATTTATGCAGAAAGGTTTAAAAAATGGAAAATGTCATGCAAATTGTCACAAGACTATGAATTTCATAAGGGCCAAAGGATTGAGTGGTGTTGAATTCCAGGAATTCCTTAAAAGTATTGTTGCTGACTATGGTGACATTTTTTACTTAACAGAAGTAAGATAGCTAAGTCAAGGCCAAATGTTGAAAAGATTTTATAATTCTGTACATTATTATCTAGTCATTTAATGGTATCAAAAACCAAATTTGTGCCAGAACTTGATGATGAAAACTGGCTTACAGAGTTAACATTTTAGTGGATTTAAATGCTCATTTAAATGAGTTAAATATGAAACTTCAAGGTAAAAACTTTATCAATGCAATGTTTCAAACCATAACAGCATTTCAAATGAAACTGAAATTCTGGAAAGATAGAATTAAGGCAAACAATTTTATGCATTTTGACACATTGGCTAAATATAGTCCTGTGAGCAATGAAAAATATGCAGCCTTGTTTTTTGATTTGATACAAGAATTTGAAAGGAGATTTCATGATTTCTAGGAAAATAATTGATAATTGTTAATCAACATAAATATGTTTCCTGCTAATTCAAATGGAATGCATATAACTGCAATCTGACATTCAATTTAAAGGAAAAATTTCATGATATCCCCTTACTGGACTTCTATACATCCTATTTTCCCAGAGACAAGTATCTCTGGCTTTGTAATCACACCTTATTCATGTCATCACTTTTTGGCAGCCCCTATGTTTGCAAGCAACTATTTTCAAGAATGAAACACATTAAGAGTAAAATTAGAACCAAAATATCTGATCAGCCCCTTAAAAACTCACTGAGAGTTGAAACTACTTCCATCAAACCATATATTGATGCATTAGTTATGCAAATACAATTTCAAATATCCCACTAGTTTTATGCTGCCCACTTTTCTTTTATTTTTATAGTAAAAGATATTTAAGAAAAACCAAAGATATTTATTACTTAAGTATATACATTTTTTATACCAGTGAACATGAAGTTGGGACCTGTTTGACAATTTTTAAAGACTCTCTGAATGGGCTGCTGCATAATTAGGATTATTATGTGAGGACTTTTTTGCTTATCTGTAGTGTCATACATCATGAAAATTATGCATAGACTTTTTTTCTCATCAGTTTTCATTAGTGTTTGTGTATTTAATGTGTGACCCAAAAGAACTCTTTCTCTTCCCCACATGGCCCGGAGATGCCAAAGGTTGAACACTACTGTAGTATTTAATTATTATAACATTAATTTTATTCCAATACCCTATGCCACTGTATTTTTTCTTTCTTCATATCCTTTCATCTATAAGATCCTGACCTCTATCTTTTAATTCAAAGTACTCATTAAAAGTAGACAAAAACATCTGACTAAATTTTTTTATCTTCAAAGGTATTACATATTGAAATTTATGTAAATTTATCATAAATATATCCCTTCTGTATTTACATGTTATATAGGGCATTATTACATGTTTTCATTGCTTATTTTAGGTATTTCATTTCAATTTAGTAAATAGGCTGTCAAATTTGTTTTTAAGAAAAAAGGTCAATGAGTCTAATCTGGTTAAGAACTATTAGGATAAATTAACTTATTATGAGCAAAAGCTCTTTCAAATTAATACATGAAATAAAAGATAACCTTTATGCACAAGAAGTATCTGATTTTCTGTGTTCTAAAGTCTTCCTCAATAATGATAGCTAACAATTATCATTCCACCTCCTTCTCTGTGCCAAGAAGCACTGTTAAGTGTTTTATATGTATTAACTCATCCAATCCTCCAATGCTTTTATGAGACAGGTATTCCAGTTACATTACTTAATAGACATGAAACTGAGGCATAGAGAATTGCCAGGGTCCTGCCATGGGGGCAGTGTTCTTTAATACCTGTGGAACTGGCAGCAACTGACTGGGGAAAATGAAAGCAAAAATGGTGAGATATAAGGGAACAGGACACGCAGAATAGTTTTAAAAGGTTGGCCCAGGGGACAATTGCTAGCTTGTGGGGCTTCAGCAAGTGGCCCTGAGTGCTTGTTACAACCCAGCTTTTATTGAAGGCTATTTTTTCATTTAGCTGAGAGGGTAAGCTGAGGAAGGGAGTAAAAACAATAGCACTTTCTCTGAGAAGCATGTTAGTTCTTATTCTATCTACAATCATTAATTTTCGGGGTCTGGACAGCCTTGAGAAATCTGGAACCTGAGCCTTGTGTGGGGGCAGCCTCTTGTTAGTGATCAGTCACACAGATCCCTTGTGGGAGTTGAGACCCCTGAAGAATCAGTGGAAGAGAGAATTTTCTCCTTATCTCCACCCAGAGGCATTTCCCTATGTGGTTGGGGTACAAGCCCCTTTGCCCGTATCACAGGGCTTGAGCCATCCCCTTGATCTCTGCCCTGGCCATTATATAATTCCTTACAACGGGTATTTTGCCTGGTTAATGTTCTTTCCCAGGCCTTGAATGCAGCTTCTGTTATGGCCATTGTTCATCAAGGAGCTTACAGACCCAGTAGGGGAGTTTGTAAGGTATATCCCTTACAGACCAGGCTTCCAATAAAAGCAGAAACTGTCCAGACAAGTAATTCAATTGTTATGCTAAAAGTAAACTAGTTAAATTGTTTTTATGCCACCTTGCTCAGCTTATTTCTCTGTTTTTCCCTTTTTCTGGGGATGTTTTCCTTTGCCAAGAATGGGGTCTTTGGTCTCCATTCTTCCTGCAGAGAATGTCAAAGCACTTGGCTAAAATACATATCAGAAGATTTAGAAAACAATGGAGACATGTGTCTATTTATTTTTATATACATATATGTAGATATATATATGTACATGTATATGCAGATTTTAAAATCAACAACTATTTTCTATCACACATGAACTTTATGAACACACTGTATACAAACCATATAAACAGCACAGGCTGTGGAAACAAAGAGGGAGTACAATTTCAGAGGGGTGAGTTAAAGATCTTTAGCTTTCCCAAGGATACTTTCTAATTCTAAGCTAGGCTAATGGTTGAGAGCCTGGGTGGCAGGCTAACCAAGAGCGACCTGCAAAACTGCACAGCTTTTGCCAGTCTCACCAGCGTGAGTGACAGGAGAACTGAGCAGACTCAAGGACGTGGCTGGGTTCCCTTCAGGATTTCTGATACGTTCTGAAAGTGCATAGAGCCAGACACTCCAGGACTAAGTCAACACCTCAGAAAATCTGTTGGGTGTTTCCCAAAGTCTTTGGGAAACAAATTCTGCCGAGAGGACAGGAGAATGCTGAGTGAAAATAGGTAGCCCTCAGGAAAGAGAGAATTGCTAGTTACATGTGCGATGGCTCTTTAGCTCAACCCACTTGCCAACGGGGCCACAGCTAGAACCTGAGAATCCAGACTTATACCCCTGGTAGCAAACTATTCGTTAGGAACAGGAAAATTTTGAAATAAAAACATTTATTAGAAATAAACTAGTGCCTTTTGACCCCATTGACTTATTGCTTCTTTCTGCTAAAGCCTTCTGTCTGCATTCTGTTGCTTTTTCCCCCATTTTAATTCTCCACTTTGCCCTTCTCTCATACATGCCACACACAGTTAAAAATAATATTTAGTTCTTTTTGGATAAGATAAGAAAAGATTAGATTTGTTGATTTTTTTGCACTTTAAATATAGAAAATAAATTAACTGCAAAACCAAGCTAATCTTAACCATAACGTGAATGCTATTATTATTCTTTTTATGTAGATGGGGGGATTGAGACATTGAGAGGTTTAAAACCTGCCCAAAGTCCAAAGCTGATACTTAGCAAAATCGGGATTCAAGCCAGGAAATCATAGTCCATGGTCTTAATAACTAATAGCTGTTACATAAAATCCCACAACAATCTGAATAGAGATGTGAGGAAAGGTTAAGTCACAATAAATAGAATAAATGGAGACATAAAGACATATTGTTATAACCTTATCAGTGACTAATTCAGGACATTTCTCCCATACAACTAAAATCAAGATCTCCCTTTGATGTTCTACAGTTTGGGTCTGTTACTCCAACGTTCAATTTATCAATGTCCCTTTTAAGCCAGAGTTTGCACTGGACATTCAGTCAATAGTTTTTGGTAAAATATAGAGTTGCTTTTTAAGGCATTTCCATCAGACATACTCCACATGCAGCCCTTATTTTATTTGTCCACATTACAATGGGCAACTTAGTCTCTGTGAGTTTTAGTTTTCTTATAAAAGGAGGGAAAAAAATAAAGTCAGCTAATAGATCTGTTGTGAGTAATTGATAAAGTCATATAAAAGACACTTTTAGCATAGTGGTTACTATGGGGCAGCTATTTTACTGTGTGTGTATGTAGACAGATGACACGGATGAGAAAACAGTGATTTGTTAACTGAAGAAATTAATAAAACAATATTTAAATTATATTTTTTCTGTTTTTCCTCTTGAGAAATAGAAAAATCTGTAGATCCATGAGTTTTAACAGTTCTCAGGACAATATGAGCAATGTTTGGAACTTTAATATTCTTGTGCCATGATAATCAGACATTTCAAGAATCGAGAATTATTTTACTTGGCTAATTCCACTGAAGTCAACAAATTAGTAAGTTTGAAGGAGGCAAAGCTGCCACATACAAATAGAACTGGGAAAGCATAATTTCTTAAATGATGAATGCAGAACTTTATCCCAAATAGTCCCTCTTTGTTTCAACATAATTGCCTCTCTTTTGCCTCCTTTCCTGAAGAAACTAAAAAAAAAAAAAAAAAAAAAAAAACATAATACAAGAGTTTATATGAATATTTTGAGAGAACGCCAATAACTGGAAATAAAATTCATTCCATGTTTAATGTTTTCAATATTGCCTTCATCTTTTTATTACACAAGTATTTTTTGTTCCTGACAGAGAAACTAAGGTAAAGAGTGCTAACTCTATGTCAGGTTCTGCACCGGGAAACAAGAGGCAAATTTGAATTAGCCAGAACCCAGCCTTCAAGGAGCTCTTATTTTTAGCAATGAAGACAGACATGTACTTGAAACAATCATAAAATTAAGTGGGAGGATGCCAGGAATGGAAGAGAAAAGTAGGAAGGGTTTCAGGCATTCCAAGGAAAAGGCATTGGAGTCAGCATGGTATAATGACAAAAGGCAAGTTAACAGACAAGACCAGTCTTTATTTTAAACCCCTTCCCCATCGAGAGATTTTCAGAAACCATTAAACCCGAATATCTATACATGTAGTGTTACTATTATGAGGAATAGCCCTTTAGCTTTTAATTCTGGCATTTGGGCTCAGAAGAGAAAATAAAGGTTATTTCAGCTTATTTCTGCCTAGCTTCTCAAAGGGGGAAAAGATTTCAAGGAAGTTAACAATGAATTTTACTCACTTGTCAAGATTATTCTCTTTACTATGTTCTACCCAATTAATCTGTCTGGATTATTCCTGATTTTCAGTCCATCAAAAATAACAAATGTAAAAAAAAAAGAAAAGAAAATGCCACAAAGGCTATGTTAAACAGTTTGATGAAAACATTTCAGATTGTATATGAAACCAGCACATTGTACCCCTTGATTGCACTAATGTACGCAGCTGTGATTTAATTAAAAAAAAATAAATAACAAATGTACCACATCAATGCAAGATGGTAAAAATAAGGGAATCTGAGGATTCCCTCATCTGAGGATGAGTACAAAGTAATTCTATACACTTTCTGCTCAATTTTTCTGTAAACTTAAAACTGTACCAAAAATAAAGTCTCCTAAAAAAATAAAAACAACAAACTAAAGAAATTTTTGCAACAAATTGATATTGAACAAGTAATACCCTTAACAAGTAGAGAACAAATAAATCAATTATTAAAATTTCAATTATGCTAAGGATATAAACAGAGAAATAAATCAATAATAAACACATGTAAAACATTGATATCATTAATGGTCAAAGAAAGAGAAAATACGCATTGTTCTCTTATCTAATTAAATATTTTATGAAAGTATGATTAATTATATAATTAACAATTTT
Source organism: Arctocebus calabarensis (assembly GCA_963573935.1). Classification (NCBI taxonomy): domain Eukaryota; kingdom Metazoa; phylum Chordata; class Mammalia; order Primates; family Lorisidae; genus Arctocebus; species Arctocebus calabarensis. The sequence continues at coordinate 6,978 of CAUYON010044938.1, forward strand.
AAGCAAGTATAAAAACAGTATATTAAGGGTGCAGGTTACTGGGCTTTAAATAGCTTGGGAAGCAATTTGGGGATATAGGTCAAGAACATTTTATTTCCTCTTCTCTATGGCCATTTTTTCATTCATTCATACAACTGTTCTTAGATATCCAGTGAGTTTATAGGACTAGAAATACAGTAGTAGGTATGGCAAGCATTGCTCCTTGATGCCATGAAGCTTAAAGTAGAAAGATAGGGAGGAACTAACCAGATGAAAGGGGGGAGTCATTCATTCCAGGAGAGCATAATTGAAACCCTTCAGCAGTGAAGAGCATGGGGAGCTCAGGGGAATGAAAAAGGACAGGGCCAATGAATGGACAAGAGCTGCAATGAGGACCACTCACTATGAATGGCTCAGGGACTAGGGCCAGACAGGGCACATGGAGACCCAAAGGCTCGTGGAAAGTGTACCCAAGAACCTGGAGAGAAGAAATGGGTACATTTAGTGACCCCTGGGGCATGGAGCAATGCTGTAAGAACACCTTAATAGACACAGAAACATAAAGTATATTCCCCAATCTGCACTCCACTCTTTACGGGCTCCGTGTGCCTATGATAGAGAGATGGTAGGTAATCCTGCCATGAAGGGATAGGCCACAACCCCGTAAAGAGTACACCTAAGACACTGGGATGAGAGCCCATGCGGGGGAACAATGGAGTACGGTGTTCAGCAGGAGCAGAACTCTGCAGACTAGGGAGGGGGGGCCATTGAGGACTATTTCAAAGTAATTTCAGAATGTTGAGCTTTGAATTGTAGCCAGCACTAACTAAAAACTTGGTACATGTGCATTGATGGGAATGATGACATTCATGAGCTGTTTGTAAAATATAATTACAGTGGAAGATTTCTAGGTAGGTGGGGCCAAGAGGTCCTAGATATGATATAAGAGCCAGGAGTAAATGGTACTGTGCCCCAGCACATCCTGCTGGAGGATAATTTTTTCTTTATCCTATGCTTAAATCTGCATCTTATTTCTTTAAGTGATTTAGTGGGAAAACTTTATTGCAGAAAACGATTAATACTTGTAATGAACAAACTAAGATAATTGGGTCAAGGGCTTCTAAAAATGAGACATGAGAGGGGAAGGTGGTAGGATGTTTATGTACTGCCAACTGTTCTATTTTAGGGTTGGATGTTGCATAGTTCCCTACCATATTATTTTAAAAATGAAATATTCTGAACTACTTTGTTCATTCTTGTCCTGATAGCCGTTAATCTGACATTTATAAGCAATACCTCATTCACAAATCATGTATTTTGCTCTATCAAGTAGGCATTTGTAGGAAAGCCCAAGTATAAATTACCATTTATTATATTTTCAATCGTTTTACTCCTACCCATGAGAAAAAAATTTTAGAGGTTCCCCCTGCCCAGGCTGTAAAATATTGAGGTGTAAGTTGGGGAGTGCCTGTAACTGAATGCTTTACTCAGCCAGCCAAAAATAAAAAAGCAATAAAAATGAGTAAAAATAGTATAGAAAACTACAATTTTAAAACCAAATATTAGAGGCTGGGCACAGTGGCTCACACCTGTAATCCCAGCACTTGGGAGGCCAAGGTGGGTGGATTGCCTGAGCTCACAGTTTCAAGACCAGCCTCAGCCAGAGCAAGACCTCATCTCTACAAATAGCCGGGCATTGCTACTTGGGAGGCTGAGGCAAGAGGGGAACCTGTGGTCTTAGGGCCACATATGATCTTCTAGATTCTTGAAGGCGGCCTTTTGACTGAATCTAAATTTTACAGAAAAAATCCTTTTAATAAAAGATTTAATAAAGACTCCAGCATCTTTTCTTTAGGAGTTTTCTGCCAAATCAACTAAAGGAAGAATGATCTGTACATTTCTGAATACAGCTCAGTTTGCAATACAAGCAACTCCAGGAAGGATTTTTTCCGTTCAATGTCAGAAATGAAAGCTTGGAGATTTTCTTATGATGGTCACCTAAAACACTTGGTTTAAATGGACTGTTACTCTTTTCCTCTCAAAATCTGTGTGTGTGTGTGTTTGTATGTGTACTTTTTATGCTTTTTTAATGCCTTTTTGTCACCTTATTTTTATAATTATACATAGAAAGAAACCTAGAATTGTAGGCACTTAATGACAATAGGAAACACAGTATTTGTTAGGCAAGTTCAATGTCAAATGGCACAGAGGAATTAACTCCATCCTTCTGTCTTTGATTGTTTCTAAAGTAATCAAGGGCCACCTGCATTCTCCACACAGGAGTGCCAGGATGGATTAAAGACAATTCCTCCTTTCAATAAAAGTCAACCTCTAGACTGCCCCCCACCCCCAAATTGCAATCGCAGAGCACATCTCAGATTTGTTTCAAACTCACTCCCCATTGTGTGGCTTAAGGGACACAGCTGAGTTCTCCCGATCCATTGTGCTTGTGATTCAGCTTCACATTCAAACGGACAAAACTGGATATGTGGAGGTATGACAATTCAGGACACACTCAAACCATAGCCCTGATCACTATATAAAGACATTGATACTCTACATTTAATAAGTTTCCCCAGTACCCTGGTGCATCTTAGAATTTACTTTTAATGAATACTACAAGACTAAGATCTAAATTATATTTTAAAAAATATAGACATCCTCAAAATTTATCTTTGCAACATAGTAAATAATGCATATATACTTCTATGTATGAAAAGGTCTATCTCTTTTATACTGTCCCTGACAATAACACATTATTCTAATTTCTTTAGAAATACAAGGAGATTTGATCTTTCATATGAATGTCCTCTTCTGATTTTCTAAAAATTGCCTCATTTACTTTTTCATCATTTATTATTGTATAGAAAATTAAGAATGAGATGGCTAAGTTCCAGGAGCATTTTTTTTAGAAATTCACAATGGAGTTATAATTTAATCTGTATGCCAATTTTTTATCACTGAATTTTCTCCCTCCAATCAAACGTAGTTTTCTTAATAAAGAAATGAACATGTTGTATTAAGTTTTATTCTTGCTGGTTTGTTGGTTTTGATCCTTTGCTTTGCATTCGAGTGACGATGACTTCTAAAATTTAATTTGCTTGTATATTATTTTAGTGTGTTTTGAATTACAAAACTTCTTAATTATGAATATCAATTTTATCTTTTATGATTTGGGTTGATGGTGTCTTCTAAGAACTCTTTCCCTAAACCCAGGTTATGAAGTTTCTGTCCTACATTTTCTTTTAAATATTTAATAGTGGTAGCTCTTCTATTTAGGCTCGTGGTCCATTTGAAGTTAATGTTTTTGTATAATATGTAATTAAGTGTCTAAATTTATCTTTTTTGCATGTGGATATCCAGTTCTATTAGTAACATTTTTGGAGAGATTATCCTTTTCCAAGTTAATGTCTTGGCAAGCTTATGCCATTGGTTGTTTTTTGTTTTTTTCTTTCTTTTTTTTTTTTTTTGATAGCAATATTTTTAGTTAATAATTGATTTTATTTGGTGTAAGTCTGTTTAGAATTCCTATTTCTTTTTGAAGCAGTGTGGTAATGTTCTTCTAGGATTTTCTTTTTAATCCATAGCTACTCTATTTCTCATATGTTTTTTGCAGGTTTTTCCCATCTTTTGCCTTCATCCTACTTATGCCCTTATACAAAAGGCATGTCTTTTCTATGCAGAAGATAGTTATATACATATAGTTTTCTTTTGTATAAAATGACTTGACTTTATTCTGCATTACAATGTGTGCTTTTTATATGGCGCACATTGTTAATCCATCACTTTGTGATTATTGATCTGATTGAAATTCCACCTGCCATTTTGCTATTTGTTTTCTGTTAGTCTTGTGCCCTTTCTGTTTTTCCGTTCTTCCATTGCCTTCATTTGTGTTAAACAAGTGTTTCTGGTGAACCATTTCATGTCTTGATTTTTTTTTACTTTTTAAGACTATTATTTTTACTATTGATTTATAGATTACAACACGCATTTAACATAGAATTTTGTTCTGAATAATATTAACCTAATTCTAGTAAAATTTGAATATTTTATTTTAATATATTTCCATTTCCCCTTTTTAATATCAATCTATTATAACATATAAAATATGATATAATTATTATCATAAATACAGATACACACATTTTTTATATATATATATGTGTGTGTGTGTATAGGCCCAACAATACAGCAGTTTAATTGTTTCTTCACATAATCTATGTCTTTGAAGGAAATTTAGAGAACATTTAAGAAAAACATGTCTACAGTCCTTTTTATTTATCTGCATTTTGACTGTATCCATCATTCTTCATGCCTTCCTATAAATTGCACTTGTCGTATAGTTTTATTTCCTTCCAGCCAGAACCTCAAATTACATCCTCTGCTAGACCTCTTGTAGGTTCCCCCCACAAAAGGACCATATCAGGACAGTAGTCATTTGCCACCGAAATAGGCTGCTACCAAATAGCATTCAGAACAAACCACTCTGCCTCAGACAGCCAGGACAAAAGCTGTTGACTTTCCCTGTACCACCACTGTTGACATAGCTAGAGGCATTGGGGATGAGGAGTGGCCCCAGGCCAGAAAACAGAAAGCAGTAGTTTGCATACATAGACTGATCTCCTTGACAGATTTCCAGAGTGTTGATTTGGATGCTATTGATGGTTAGCCAGTTTTGTAGATGCTTTGCAAGGGAGAGGATTTGTCAGCCTCCATCACGCTAGAAATGAATGTCTGTTTCTATTTATTCCTTGCTTAACATTTTATGTGGGATCAATTAAGCCTTTTTGCATCTATTTTCCTTTTTTAGCTTAAATATATAGCATTAAAAATTTTTGATTTCATGTCTTAGGAAATATACATTTAGAATCATAGAATAAATGTTTAGGGTTAATTTGCATCTATGTCATTCCCCTAAGAACATAACTTTTTATTTTACTTTTTCGTAGATCTCAATTTTCATGGCTATTTTATCTGGAATTTCAGTTCCAACTTCTGGGGGGCTTTTAACTTGGGAAAGGAGATAAGACTATAGTGTGTGCCCAATCTTCCTTGTTGAAATTATTAAAAATATGAAATATGAAAAGAGGCTACTCCTGAGGCTTTCACTTTGGAAAACTGATGAGTGGTGACACCATCAGCTGACTTAGGGAAGCAAAATATGCCTCATTGATTTTACTATTTCTGTAGTTTTCCCTCTACTCTTTCTTAACTGAATCCTCTGGGAGAGGTTTCAAGATGTATTAATTAAGATCTGTATTGGATTATTTAAATTTCAAATTCAAGAGACATCCAAGTAGAAATTTTTAGAATGAGATGAATATGGAATGTTCTCAGGAAATATAATTGTGATTCATCAGTTTTTAGAATTTAGTTGCAGTCATGAATATAAATAAAACCACTGATGAACAAGAAAAAAATTCCTCTAAATGACCAATGTAAAAATTGCAGAGACAAGGCAAGGTGAACTAAAATATTAAATCTTAAGATGTAACGTTAAAAAGAAAAGTGAAAAATGGACTCTTAGCAGCCAAATCTCCTTAAGAAATAAATCAAGCTTGGAAAAAAAATGAGTGTCTCTTTATTTAGAAAGAAAGGAATAATTCTTTCTCAAGAAAGAATGACTTAATAAAAGCAATTTTTAATATACCAAGAGGTGAATGTGTCAAGGCAGCACAGAAGCCATATTATCTGGGCTTGGGAAGAGAAACAAAAATAGATATATAGTATAGACCCTCTTTTTAGGAATTTGTCACTAAAGAAGGAGGATAAATTAAGAAAACACTACAAAGACAGGCGGGGTTAAAGAAAAATGAGAAAATAATTCACAGAAAGAAACAGCCACAGAGTTTTGAAGACACTATAGAAAAAGCTCCAAGCAAGGAATGAATACTTCCTTAGCTAGCAAATGAATATGTGTGTGGGGGAAAAATGTGTGTGTACAACTGTGTGAGTCAGAAGAGGGAAGAGGCAGGCTAAACATCATGCAAATCTGACACAAAATTAAGTTAATCTTTCTGATCAGTTTTCAGATTCCAGAGGTTCAAAGCAGAATCTTGAACTATGTCAACATTTCCTTCCCTGGCAACCCCCAATGGCAGCACTTCAATGCCCCCCACCTTCTTGTTGGTGGGCATGCCAGACCTGTCAGCTGCACCCTCTTGGTGGGCCATGCCCCTCATCACTGCCTACTTGTTTTCTGCCCTGAGCAATGGTACTGTCCTCTGGATCATTGCTCTGGAACCTGCCCTGCGGCGACCAATGCACTTCTTCCTCTTCTTGCTCAGCGTGTCTGACGTTGGCTTAGCCACATCCCTGATGCCCACACTGTTGGGCCTAGCCCTTGCAGATGCACACACTGTCCCTGCCTCAGCCTGTCTTCTACAAATGTTCTTTGTCCACGTCTTTTCCGTCATGGAGTCTTCTGTCTTACTCACCATGGCTTTCGACCGGGCACTGGCCATTTGCCGCCCTCTCCACTACCCAGCACTCCTGACCACCAGCGTCATCCAAAAGATTAGCCTAGTCATTGCTTTTCGATGCCTGGGTCTCCATCTGCCGCTGCCATTCCTCCTGGCTCACATGCCCTACTGCCACCCCCAGGTCCTGACCCATTCTTACTGCTTGCACCCTGACGTGGCCCGTTTGGCCTGCCCGGGGACTTGGGGTGCACTCTACAGCTTCTTTGTGGTCCTGTCAGCTATGGGATTGGACCCCCTGCTTATTTTCCTCTCTTATGGCCTGATCGGCAGAGTATTGCAAGGTGTGGGGTCTAAGGAAGACCGCTGGAAGGCTGGCCAAGCCTGCGCTGCTCACCTTTGTGCTGTGCTCCTCTTCTATGTCCCCATGATCCTGCTGGCACTCATTAGCCGACTGAAGCTCCCCATCCCTCAGCATGCTCATACGCTTCTCTCCTATACCCACTTCCTGCTTCCTCCACTGATAAACCCTGTTCTCTACAGTGTCAAAATGAAGGAGATTCAAGAGAAAATATTCAAGAGGTTACAGCCCAGGAAGGTGGGCTGTACTTAGTGAGGAGGATGTCCATCCACATTTGGTGGCACAGGGCTTCTCCTACAAAAGTATCTGTGACTAAAGACTTGGTTCACCATGCACAAAATAGCCACGTGATACACATAAGGACACATGCATGCATGTACTGCCTATTCCTAGAAGTATGCTATGCACAGTGATGAAGTGTGACAAGCCTCAGAGAATGGAAGTGATACATCCACTTTTAAGCTAAATGTTAAGGGCATAGAAAGGGCCAGAGTCCAGGCATTGTCACAAACATTCAAGTGTGTGGCTGTTGTTTTATGACATTATTAGTTAATGCCCTCACTATATCTATGCCTGAATAATGGGAAAAGCTGAGGAGTTAAAAACCTACATGGCAAAGGAAAGAGAATACATAAACATTCTACTCAAATGGATGGAAGATCTTCCACTGGTTTGGGGCCCTCCAGAGAAGTAGGAATTCTGACTGATCCCTAGGGATTAGATAAAGGAAGTCAAATCTCTCATTTAGGCTCCTCATACCATGAGCCTGGCTGTTTAACTCTGATCAGGCTAGGAAAAAGAAGAGGGAAAGGAATACTTTTTCCTTTCTCTAGTATTCTAATGTTAGTATAATTTTAAATATATATGCATATTATATTTCCCAACACAAAGAGATAGTAAATCATCTCTTGGATGATGAATATGCTAATTACTCAGATCTAGTCACTATATATGTGTAGAAATAGACTATGGACCTGATGAATCTGTACAATCATTATTTGTCCATTAACATACAATCTGGGTGATGGGTACAGTTATAAGTTTGACTCAAATTGTAAATAAGCAATTCATGTAATCAAAATATTTGTACCCCCATAATATTCTGAAAATTTTTTTAAAAAGATAAACTGCTATGAATATGAACCAATTTAATTTTTAAAAATTACATAATTCAAAAAATAGAATGAATAAAAAATATTCATAATTGTGTCATTGAAACAATTACAATTACCTTTTTTAGTGTTTCAAATAAATGGAATCTTACATGTGGTGTGTAGAATTACTAGTCTCAATTCTTTACTTCCTAGTGTGCAGATGTGCAATAATCTCAGTCTGATTTGGGCTTAGACACATGATTTTCATTGGTCAATGTGATCCCCGTAACTTGTCTTGGTCAATAGGATATTAGTGAAAGTGGTAAAAGCAGGGACTTTAATTGTGATTTTACAATGTGGTCTAACTTCTCATAATATGGTAGTGCTTCCCTAGGAGGTACTTTCCCTTTGACCTGGTTTCCAGATAAAATACATGGTGCATCTCTGAGTCAAATAAACAGCCTGGGCCCAGTCCCTGCTTGCTGGAAAACTGAAGCAGAGCCACAGAGTCAAAGCAGACTACATCAAGAGGACCTCTGGCAATACAATGACCAGCCAGCATTCCAACAAATGCTGTAGTTGTGAGCCACTGTGATTTTGTGGTTGGTGTGCAGCAAAAGTAGACTGACAAGTGTAATCATAGTTTTACTTTATAAACATGGTTAATTTCCTAATTTTTTATTTATGTCAATAAAATTATTAATATTCACATATATATAAGGAACTTGCCTCATTTGCAGCATAATGATTGAATAATGTTTTATGCACCTTTCTGCATCTTGGGGGTTTTTGGTAGAAATCCTTCAAAGTCAATCCATTCACTTTAATTTATTTAAGTGAAAAACACAAACTACAGATGGAATTGTGGCTGTTTTTCTGAAGGGTAATTTGGAAGTTTCAGCATTTAAAGGCATACAGAAGAGAAAAAATGGCAAGAGCTGGAGATAGTGAGACAAAATGTTTATATTCTTATGAGACCCAGAAAAATATACATTTTTACACGAGATAAGAAGAATTTTAGAAGAGAAAAAGGGAATCTTTTGCATAAGGAGTTGGGGGGTGATCCTAAGATTTTATTTTCTTTTCACAATAGATTTCTTTCCCAAAAGGATGTATAGATTTATACTTCTACCTTACGTAGGATAATGCCTTTTCTTTTGAATATACACAAAATTAAATGCTCCACTATTTTGAAATTTTTATCAATTTTATTACTTACTTAGTGAAATTATCTCACTTTACTTACTTTGAATTTTCCTAATAGTAAAAGTGAATGTCTTCTATATATCATTGATTATTTTGTTTCCTCTTCCAGTAATGGCCTATTCAAACAATCATCATCCATTTTTTTACTGGAACGTTTATGCTTTAAATATAAATTTGCAAAAGATCTTAGTATATGCCTTTCCCAATCTAGTATTTGTCTTTGACCTTTTAGTGCAACAAATTCACAAGCAAATATAGTTTTATATAGCAAATCTGCCTTTAACTTCCTTTAAAAAATTTGCCTTTCATGTACACATACAAGAGGTAATGTCTCCATCTTTTATAAGGCTGCGTAATATTCCATGTTTACATGGATGGAGCTGGAACATATTCTTAGTAAAGTATCTCAAGAATGGAAGAAAAAGTATCCAATGTACTCAGTACTATTATGAAACCAATTTATAATCACCCACACTTTCATATGAAAGGTAAGACATAACTATGGTCTAGGGTGAAGGAGGGAAGAGGAGGGGGAGGGGAGAGTAGGAGAGGAGAGAAGGTGGGTTGGGCATGGATAATTGGTGAGACCTCATCTATGGTGTATATTGCAAGGGTACACATAAATTTATTATAAGTAGAGTATAAATATCTTAACACAATATTTAAGTAAGTGAGGTGAAGGCTATTTTAACCAGGTTGATGAAAGCATTTCAAATTTTATATAAAATCAGCACATTGTACCACATAAATTAATTGTTATATATAGTTACATGGATGGAGCTGGAAAATATTCTTCTTAGCAAAGTATCCCAGGAATGGAAGAAAAAGTATCCAATGTACTCAGCCCTACTATGAGACTAATTTATAGCTTTCATATGAAAGCTATAACCCAATTACAGCACAGGAACTTGGGAAAAGGGGCAAGGGAGGGTAGAGGAGGGGGGAGGATGGGCAGAGGGAGAGTAATTGGTGGGCCCACACTTACAGTGCATCTTAGAAGAGTACAGGTGAAACTTACTAAATGTAGAATTTAAATGTCTGCACACAATAACGAAGAAAATGCCATGAAAGCTATATCAACTATTTCAATGAAAATATTTCAAATTGTATATAAAACCAGCACATCGTACCCCATTATCTCATTTATGTACACAACCATGATTTAATAAAAAATAAAATAAAATAAAATTTCAAAAAAAAATGTGCTTTTCATGTTGCTTTAAAAAAGATATCTTTGACTCCCATCTTCTACATACAGTCTCTTATGCTTTCATTCTAAAATTGTCATGATAGTTTTTACTTTTAAGTCTCTCTGTGTGACAAGTCCAAATTGTATTCATCAAGGAGATTACATACTAATGGCAG
>CAUYON010044939.1:0-12210 GCA_963573935.1 Arctocebus calabarensis
TAGTCCCAGCTACTAGGGAGGCTGAGGCAAGAGAATCGCTTAAGCCCAAGAGCTGGAGGTTGCTGTGAGCAGTGTGACGCCACGGCACTCTACCCAGGGCGATAAAGTGAGACTCTGTCTCCACAAAAAAAAAAAAAAAAAAGACATAAAGAAGGGAGCAATAGCATTTCCTTAGGTGATTTGAAAAATCGATACTTTTGAGAAGAGATATAACACAAGAGACAACTCTATGTACCTGGAATCTCATAGAAAAGAACACTGTCTAAAAAAAGATGCTGAAGACATGATGAAGATCGAATAGACCTCAGAATTTAAACTTAAATGAACCTCTAAAATTTCAGCTCAGCGCCCATAGCTCAGTGCTTAGGGCACCGGCCACATACAGCAGGGCTGGCAGGTTCAAACCCAGCCTGGACCTACTAAACAACAATGACAACTACAAAAATATATAAATATATATGAGGGGCATTGTGGTGGGCTCCTGTAGTCCCAGCTACTTGGGAGGCTGAGGCAAGAGAATCACTTAAACCCAACAGTTTGAGGTTGCTGTGACCTATAACGCCACGGACTCTACTGAGAGCAACATAATGAGACTCTGTCTCAATAAATAAATAAACAAACAAACAAATAAAAATGAAATTGTAAATTTTTTGAAGTACTTTTCTCATCCGATTTTAATAATTCCACCACCAAAAGATGTTTTACATTTGATTGACCAAATATAATATGTGAAAATCTCAATGCATAGGATTGCACTGAGAGGTAAGTTATTATTTCACTATTTAGTGCAATGTTTTATAAAGATTTGGTGCGTGTGCATGCACACTCAAACACACACATACTGGCTTTGCCTAGTGCATTTATTGGTCTACATTTATTCCGTTATTTACAAACATAGAAACTGCATAAAGTTTAAACTTCCCTGGGGCTGTGGCCTCTGAATACTTACGAAGAAAGTCCTTCTGCTTTCTCTGATACAATTGTTATTGTTACATGTGCCAGTAAAATACCGGAAAGAGTGGTTGTACACATTTGGGTTATCATTGAGCATGATCTCTGTGCAGGCATCCTTTTTTATTTTCTATCTCCTCTAATTATATTTACAGAAAACCATACCTAAACTAAAAATATTAATTACCAGGTGGACGGCCATGAAACTGTTTTGTTTTGAAGGTAAATCAAGGAAAGAACATAACAGATGTCACTTAACAGTAGAAATCCTGTGCATTTCCTTTAACAAGGTGAGTCATAATACCATCATATGGCATTTTGTTAATAATGGAAACACAACTCACTGTATTATTCAACCTTGCAAATTTATGTAAAAAAATAATGCCCCGGAAAAGCTGATGTAAGTCTATATTACCAACATTTAAGCCAAGAAAATATATTTCATATTTATTACCACTCTGCATTTTTCCAGGAAGTTTAATATAAAATTAGTTTCTTCATATTATATTATAAAACATTTAGTTGGTTTACTCTCATACGGATTCTTTCCTTGTACATTTTCCTACTTTCCTAACAAGTTCTACAGACAAATTTATAAATCCTAAGGGAATTTGGAGATATAAACAAAATAGTTGAAACTATATTCAGAAAGTTTGGGAAATTTTATAAACTCCTCACTCCCTAAACTGGAATCCAACCCATAATGTGGGTTGCTTTTATACATGTTTGCTGACCAGATGTAGGATGCTACCACGCTGGACAAGGGACAGGAGATTGATTTAACTACACAACTCTTTCATTCAATAATATTTATATATTAGATATCATGATGCTTTATATAATTGTATGTGCTCTTTCCTTGGAGAAAGCATTGACTAGTCTAGTGGTCATGATATAATGACTATAATGATATACATTTTATCATTTTATATATATAAATTATACATATATAATGCGATACAATGCTCTACTAGATCTTGGTGCTATAATATGCTTTTAGATTTACTAAGAATAATAATAGGCATATGCATTCCAAATAACTCCAAATATTCTTCAAAGACAATATTATTGTATCTGGACTATTTTATAAGTAGCCAAAAGAATCTATTTTATAGAATTTGTAACATACTAATAGAAATAAAAAGGAAGTTTTATCAACTTGTATGAGAAGTAGACATGGCGGTGGTGGGTTTGAGCCCAGGCCAGGCCTGCCAAACAACAATGACAACTACAACCAAAAAATAGCCAGACATTGTGGTGGGCACCTATATTCCCAGCAACATGGGAGGCTGAGGCAAGAGAATCACATAAGCCCAAGAGTTGGAGGTTGCAATGAGCTGTGACACCATGGCACTCTACCCAGGGCAACATAGTGAGACACTGTTTCCAAAAAATAAATAAATAAATAAAAGAGAAAGGTAGACATAGTAATATTTTATATTTTTTATTATAAACTACTCAGTGAGCACCAAATATGTACTGCATTACCTACGAACAGAAGAAGTGAAAAGAATGAGGTGTTAATCATTCATCCAGAATGAATTCATAAAGTCATTCTCATTGTAATATATTCCCATTAAAATGAATAGGTCTGTTAATTTCATGAGGCCTTCTTCTAGGTATTAGGTTTAGAAAATAGAATGAATTACTTGACCTGAAATTAATAGCATGTAGTACATCTAGGTTTAACAATATGAAAATTTGTCAAAATTATTATTTTTTTCCTTTTTTATCTCCTATTATCTCATTTTTACATGCGAGATGCTATATTAGAATTAAAATTTCATGCTTTCCAATTTGCATTTTTCTTCGTAAGTTTATGATAAATTCAATTTTCTCTATTAGAACAGAGCACTAAATATAGTTAATAAAATAATAAATATGTGGGATATAAATTCCATTTAATTTTTTTATTTTTTTTTTATTTCAGATTTAAAGGGCACAATTAGGTTACATTATTTGCTTTTGTTAGATAAAGTCCAAGTTGTGTTGTGCCCCTTGTCCAGGACACAATATACCTTTAGGCTATGCCTGTTAAGTGAGAGCACATCAATCTCCCTCAATTCTCCCCCCACTGCCCCTTTCCTCCCCTGCACTTGAGTTTAATTGCATTTTTCTCTCATGTGCTCATGTATTTGTTCATCTACTGATTTCGTATTAGTATTGAGTACATACTTCCTTTTCCATTCTTGTGATACTTTACTAAGGAGAATGTTCTCTAACTCCATCCAGGATAATTTCCATTTTAAATTAATATTAGATGTATAATATGCCTTTAAAACTAATAACATTATGCTAAGTGCAACTTAATTTTTCTTATAAAAATCATAAAATACTTTGAGGTTTCTAATTAGTATTAATATCAAGGACATTATGATTAATATTTTATGTATTAAAATGCCAATTACAGCTTGATTAACTGAAATAGAGATGAGGAAAAGTCCACGGAGAAGCTAAAATCCAAATTATAATCAAACTGATCACAATATTATACAGTGATTTAAATGTAAGTTTATTAAACTCTTACTCAATATTTAAGAATACATTTATTATGTCAGAGGTTTTTACATGTAATCTTGTGTTTCTGATGCTGTTATTAATGTGAGTGTCCACTATAGAAATATGCTCTGATTTCAGGATGAAAGTACTCAGGAATGATGAGCTTCTACCTTAACAAAGTCACCAACTTCCCCATGAGATTTACAAAAAGTCAATGATTATATTATATTTTGTTATTGACTCAGAAGTGAGTTAACATATTTCCGGAAAACTTAAAATGAACAGGGAGCTTGACCTAGCCTTTCCCCAAACATGAGGACGGCTCCAGCCCTGGCCCCAGGCCCAGCCAGCCGCTCCAACCTCCCCATATGAGTGAACCTGTGATGGAAGGAAGGGGGAACGTGTGAACAGGAAATCCAGCTTGAATTTAAGTGGATGCTACTAGGAAAGACGCTAAAGAAAAGGGTGCTAAAATAGTCAGTGCCTGATTATAGTACTCAGAAAAGAAAGGAAAAAGATATAAAAAAAGAAAAGAGAGAGGGTGTTCAGAGGAAGAAGGAAGAAAACAAAGTTAATGCAGGGTGAGAGACTAAAAGTCATAGAGCTAAAACAGAGGGAGATGAAAACAAAATAGGTTATTGAAATTTGTGATATAATAGGTTATTGAAATTTATGATTCAATAATCACAAAGCGGAAGCACTTATTTTTGGTGGTTGAAATTTATGATATAATAATCACAAAGAGGAAGCACTTATTTTTACCATTCTGATTAAAGTAAAAGTTATCTGCCACTAAATGAAACATAATATTTTTAGCAGCTCAAGTGTAACTTAATGGTATTACTTGTGTAAACTGATACTCTCAAAGAATAATTTAATATGGCAGATATGGATTAATTTGAGGAAATAAATGGTTTTACAGTTGCTTCTAATTATGATTTAATTGTTCGATAATCTTGGGATATTAAAAATATAGAGATTTTAGCAATTTTTCTACTCCAATTCCCTTTTTAATGTCCTTTTAACCACACAGGTGATAAATTAGAAAAGTAATTCGATTCCAATCCACTGTGTTTTAACATATTCTTCCACCATAATATTTATTGTTTAAGTTTGAGTTAATGAGTCTCCTGAAATAGTTGGGTAGTTTTTAGGGATAATCATTGTTTACCATACATGTACTTAAAATCAAAAGGAAAGTCTTCCTTTCCTTGAGTAATTACAAACTAAAAAGAAAAATAATATCTTAAAAACTCATTTGGAAAAATCCAAATCCATTCTTTTTTTTTTTTTTTTGAGACAGAGCCTCAAGCTGTCACCCTGGATAGAGTGCTGTGGCGTCACAGCTGACATCAACCTCCAATTCCTGGACTCAAGCGAGTCTCTTGCCTCTGCCTCCCAAGTAGCTGGGACTAGAGGCGCCCACCACAATGCCCGGCCACTTTTTTTTTTTTTTTTTGGTTGTTTGGCGGGTCCAGGCTGGATTCGAACCTGCCAGCTCAGGTGTATGTGGCTGGCGCCTTAGCTGGTTGAGCCACAGACGCTAAGCCCCAAATCCATTCTTATAATTGAAATTCATTATTTGTTTATGAACGTAAAATTTCGAATGAAATACTCATTTTCAGCACAGTCTCTAGGAAAATACATTTTCTACAAAGTTTCCAAAGATATAAACTTCAATCCATAGTATTTTAGCAGGTACATAATGTTATTTTCCATTACATGTGCTTGGCACAGTCATGTATGATAATAAAACCTGTCAATGTGGCAAATCTTTTTTTATTTGACAGTTTTCTAAAAAAAAAAAAAAAAAAATCTTGCCCTGGAAACCAATTAAAACTTGGTATTTTTTCCCTCTATTTTATCTCTCTACAGCTTTGCAGTGAATTGGGCATTTTCTGTTTAAATTTTTCTTTAGCAATAGTAAATTGGCAGCACAATGTAATTAAGTCTGGAAACAATTCTTTCTACAAACCACTCCCCTGTCTTCTATCAGACGATATTTGTGCTAATGTGATAGCTGTGACACTTTGGCACTGTCATTTCATGTCCACTCCACCAGTTTTTCACCTAGCTGCAGGATCACATCATTTGATGATTAAATATGCAGAAAAAATGGCGTTCAACTGAAAATGACATACAGGCAAGTCTTCTAATGCTTGACAGTACATATCAAAAAGCTGATATTATCAATGGGTCTATATTTAGAAATTCAAAAGAATAAGCTTAAATTCATACAGAAAGAGATGCTTGGAATAGAACAGCAAAGAAGAGACTGCCAATTATCTGGGCAAACTATATTTTAAAGAGGGCTATTAAGTTTAGGTATCAGTGGAATCAATGTGATTAATAACATTATCCTCGTAGTAAGTATATATTTTTCTTTAGTACTGATGCCTCCACAAAATATGTTAAAACACAAAGTAATACTTTTTGGTGAGGCCTAGCTTAAATGATTTCAGTGTTCAGATAAAATTTTACTTTCTCATGAAATATAAATTTAGTTAAGAAAATCAATTAAGAAGACTGTAAAATGATTAAGTTTGCAAACTTGCCACCATGCATTTACACTGGCAGCATTGTATAAACAATTGGGTAAGGTTTCATAACTTCGGTGTATCCTGGTCTCACAGTTATGTTGGTGTCAATGTGTGGCAGTGTCTTGCAGAGAGTCATTCATAATTACTTTTGCGTGTTTTTATGTGGTGTTGTGAGAACGTTGGAGCTTGCATTAAAGCAACAAACAAACATTCATAAATTTCTTGTTAAACTTAGCAAGAGTGGAAGTAAAATCAGGAACATGTTAGTCCAAGTTTATTTATGGGGATAATGCCATGCATGAAGAAATGGCCGTGTACAAATAGATTAAACATTTTTCTGAGGGGAAAGAAAACATCAGTGGTGAAGAAAGTTGAGGGGGGCCAGTAATGAGCAGAACTGATGAAAGCATTATAAAATTTTGTTGACTTGTGTGTCAAAATAATTGGCTGACTTTGAGAGGCATAGCAGACTAAGTAAACATCAACAAACAGGAAATCTTAACTGAAAATCTTGGCCAACAACTCATGGCTCTTCACACCATGACAATATACCAGCTCACAAGGTATGATCTGTGAAGGAATTTTTAGCCAATAAATGAATAACTATATTGGAACACCCTTCCTAGTCAACTGATCTGATCTCTAACGACTTTTTTCTTTACCTAAAGAGAAAGATGATAATGAAAGGAAGACATTTTGATGATGTCATTCAGGACATCAAAGGTAATACAATAACAGCTTTGATGGCCATTCCAGAAAAAGAGTTCCCAAATGGCTTTGAAAGGTGGACCAAGTGCTGGCATCCATGCATAACTCTCCAAGGGGAGGACTTGGAAGATGACCATAGTGATATTCAGCAATGAGGTCTGTAGTGCTTTTTCTAGGATGAGTTTGCAAACTTAATAGTCAGTCCTCCATGTTTTGGTTTTGGTTTCTATGTTTCTGTTGAACTAGTATCATTCTGTATGTTGTTTGTTGGGTATGGAATAATAGAGTTTGGCAATGTGTTCTTAAACAAGAGACTCATGTTACTCAGAAATCCATTTGAGCATATTTGGAATACCCATTGACTCCCTTGTATAGCTATCATTTCATCTCTACTTCCTTCAATAATGTCTTTATTCAGTTTTCTCAACTCTATCATCTGTGTCTGTTACTGGCTTTATGTAAAGTCAATTCTGTTTGTGCTGTATGTAATTTAGTCTCTATTTCTCAAATGACTTCCTTTTCTTCTACTTACTTCCCAAGCCCTGCATGTTTGCATTTACATCATATGGTTTGGCCATATTGTCTCAGATTTTTTTTTTTTTTTGAGACAGAGTCTCACTATTTTGCCTTCAGTAGAGTGTGTGGCGTCACAGCTCACAACATTCTCAATTTCCTGGGCTCAGGCAATTTTTTTTTTTTTTTTGCCTCAGCCTCTCTAGTCAGATGACCGGCACCCTCCACAATGCCTGGACAATTTTTTTCTATTTTTAGTAGAGTTGGATTCTCACTCTAGTGTGGTGAATAGGCAGTAAGGCCACAGGGCCCCCCCACAGGGCTATTGCATTCCAGGAATGATCTCCCCCAGCTGTTTCTCCTTCTTTAAAAATGAGCATTCTTTTCATCTTCCAGAAGTCACATAGCTCATGCTTACTTTCCTTATTATTGGCAAGCACACAGCTTTTACTCCTAAAAATTACTCTTTACCCCAGGTGTTAAGATTTACCTTGTTAAAGATACATTAAATATAAAGTTGCTTCCACAGTACGGTGCTGGCTGCAGTCATCAGCTGCACCACCTTCTGACCCCATCTTTTGTCTGTTGCATCTGTCTTTCTCATTTCCCACCATTTCCACTCAGGTTATTTCTCCTTCCCCACGCTGGTTTGTGAAACTCTAGTTCAGGCTGGTCTCAAACCCCAGAGTTCAAGCAATCCACCATCATCCCTGGCCTCCCAGAGTACTAGGATTACAGGCATGAGCCACTGTGTCCAGCCTGTCTCAGACTTTTTGTATGTATTATTCCTGATCTTCTTTGGCAGACTGATTGCTTCCTTTAATTTTGTTAAATTCATGTTGGAATGTCTTCTTTGTGGCAATAGCTTTCTGGTGAGTTTGGTAACCTATTTAAAAAAAGTTATACTACTCTTTTTCTAGTGTATTCTAGATATTTTTGTATAAATGTTGTGTATTTTCATTTTGTGGCTATTTGAATGGCTAGGTTTTCCTAAACAACTAAGCTTTTTCTCTGTATGGGATGAGTGGACAGGGTAGCTTCTCAGGCTTTCCTGCTCATGAACATTCTCCAGTGATGCTGTCACTAGAGATTGTGGCCTCTGCCTTTCCTACCCTTACCCTTCAAGAGAAGTTTTAATGAAAGCTCTGAGTTTCAAGTTTCTTCACAAGCTATTGGCTGGTATAAGACAGAATCCAGTCTTCACAACAAATCACTTCATAATTAAAAGGAACATTTGCTTTTAATTTCTGAGTTTCCATTTCTCTGGGTCACTCTGATCTTTTCATCTTGTCTCTTTGGTTGATTACCTGGCATTCAAGCCTTGTCCATTCTTACCCTTGTTCAATGGACTTTGATGCTGTATTATAAGAGTTTATGAGATTTTATACTATATATTTGCATTTATAGTATAAATACAAATCACTACTGTCATTTTAGATGCAAGAGTTCCCTCATTTAACTTAAACTTAGGGAATAATTCCTGAAGGTTTTTGAGATCTTTTAAAATAATGTTTTCTCTGTTCAGATCTGTTGCCTGTCAAAGCAATCATGTGATTAGGTTGTTGGGATTCTTCAGTCTTCTCATTTTATTGAGAATATACCTGTGGGTGTTTTTATGATTGTCGCTCTTGTCACCTCATCTACCTACCTAAAAACAACTTTTATGCATAAACTCCTCAGCTTACTATTGATAGTACTTATGAAATTACTTTTTTGAGACTATAATCTAGTGTCATAAATAGTCCCTATGTTTTGATCAAAATTGAGGACTTTCCTCAAGAATGTGATCTGCACCATCAAACTTTTGAAATTTTTTTTTTCCTTTAAGAAATGGCTCTCTCTTCTGTCCACTTATAAAACACCTCCACAAACCATGTTAAATTACACTTCCTCATGTAGCCTTTCTTAATTTTACTTAATCAGTTGCAAACTGTTTTCTAAACCCTCAGTTTGTTTTGTACCTCTTTTTTACTTGTTTTTTCTACCATTATGCTGTGTGTAAGTGTATGTAGGCAGGTGGGTTGTATGTTTCTATTTTCTCCTACTTATTTAATATATGGTTTTTGAGGGTATGTATTAATTTATTTTAATAATGTTTATGTCATTTAGATGCTATTCAACATATATTTCTAAATGTTGAAGAAAAAGCAATACATATTTTTGAAAAAGCAAACATATTTTGTCTGTTATATATGCAGCTGTACACAAGTCAGGGGATGCAAAAGGCATATAAATATCAAGGTAAGTCCCAAAGAGCTTATAGCATATCTCAAGAAATAAGATTATACTCACAAAATTGTTGTGAGTGCTAATGAAACTGTTAGGAAAAGGATTCTATGAAATAATGAGCAAATTTGAAAAAAAATTTTTTTTGTTTGTTTTTTGGTAGACACAATACTGAACACTATAATACTTACCTTGGATAAAATATTTTATTTGATAAAATATGAAAATGCTACTGGCTTTTATGTAGTATCTAACTGCCCTTATATATTTCCTTTCTATATTTAAAAAATGGTATAACATGATAACTTTACAAAGAACAAATAAAAAATATCCTTATTATAGGGCTTCAGGCCAAGATCATGTAGATAGACAGAAAGAATAACAACATTTATGTCAGGACAATATGTTCAGGTCTTCTCACAATATTTGCTATATTATTGGACATTTCTGAAGCACTGTTTTAAGAGATTGGCAGGAAAATTAATGCCCTTAATGCAATTCACCTGAATGTTTGATAGAAAAATGTCATGAGAGAGTTGAACTTCGCGTATCTCAAAGCTAAAATATCATTCTGAAGAGAAGGCTGTGGTGTCAGGTGAGTGGTTAATTGGATGTCTCCTTTCTTCATTGGATTCTTTGTGATGGAAAGGAAAGAATACCACAGAGTGAAATTTGGACAGCTCCAAAGGTATAATATGATAAAACAAATCATTCAAAATTTCAATCTCTTTTGGTGTGAGAACTAAAATAAAATAGCAGGTCCTTTTCTCTTGAACTACTATATGATTGTTCAATTAGATATGCAAGAAAGCTATGATTATAAAATCCATCTCTGAAGTGCACGTCATCTTTCAGCTGAATGTGGACTAAGCTATAGGAAGACGTCATTACTTCACATCAATCAGCTTTCATCTCGTGCCATCCATGAAATCTTTTCGATTTATAGAAAGAGTTGATGATATTTTCTACTATTTAGTCTTACATTTTCTTTTATCATTACTGTCTGTACTAAAATATACACTCAAATTTCATTCTCAAGAAGAGCTATTTCCAATAGGTTTAGAAAATTTGATTGATAAAATTTCCTGAAATGTGCTGAATTTCATTTCCTAGGTCTGCTGACGACAGTTAATAACATACCTTGTTTCTCAAAATAATGCACACGTAATAGATACAAGTTCTTAATTTTAAAGAAAAGTTTATGTCTCTACTTTCTCCCTCCCTTAAAAATTGAAAATACATTTTAATTACTAGCTTATGATTATTCAAGTAATAGAAATAAAATGGAAAGAACATAGAAATAGATGTTCTGGTTTCAATTCCTCTATTTCTGATGTAGATGATCTTAGACCTTCTAAGAAATATTAGAATAGTCCCTGTGCCTAGAAGAAGATCCCCCTAACCAAGCTACAACAAAGCACTGATGTTATAAAAGAAAAAAATTTACCATTTAAAAATTAATTGAAATGAAAATGTTTAAATTAAAAGCAAAGTTTAAGAAAAAGCTAATAAACAAATGTTATTCATGAAGCAAATAGTATATTTGAAAGAAATATTAACAACACACATCATAGACAGGATTTAATTTTCTGAAGACATAGTATGAATTCATAATATAAATTAATAAAATGTACAGCAGCAAAAGAGAAAAAAATTGGAAAACATAATTAAGCAAATTAAAGAAAAAGCAAATTCAGATAACCAACAGGAAGATGAAATTGTGCTTAAATTAAATAATAGAAATGCAAATTTTTAAGTTAAAAATTAATAACTTTTCATCAGACTGGAATTATTTATACAACATTTTGTGGTGATACATAAAAATGCACTTTTATATATACTATTTATAAAAGTAGAATTTTTTAAACTTTTAAACAAAATCTATCAATCAATATCTGTGGAAATAAATTTATCCTTCAAAGCATTGTGCATACCTATCATATAAAAATAAAATTAAATATACTTATTTCTTCTCTGATGTGCTGGAGTAACAGAGACTGGGTTTAACTTCATTTTCTTAATTACCCCTAGATGCACAATGAAAAAGGAAAAATACATGAAACACCCACTTTAAGGTAGTAGATATGACACAATAAATGATTGTGATTTCTGAGAGAGAAAGAGAGACAAATTAGATAAAACCAATGATTCTTCCAATTTACTGCTTTGTGAAAATTCTCGGGATGTAATGCAGGCAGCTGGAATCCAGACACAGTCCTTGAGTGGAGGAAACGGAGCTGAGTGTCCATGGAGACCTAGAATTTGAAGGACAGAGTACCAGAGAGAAGAAAGCTTCATAGAGAACTCCAGAAATCTGCAGAGACCCTTTTTCTATTATTTGGCAGAATAATCAGAACTGCAACAGAATTCTGAGTGGCACAAATATTAAGGAAACTACTTAAGACCAAGGAAAGAACCATCCAAAACGATTAGCAACATGTTACGTATCATTCATGTAGGACATGGATTAGGACCTGTTGGGTACAGAGGACAGTATACTTTAAAAGTTCATGAGACATGTGGAACAATGCTCAGAAAGGTCTTGCTCCACTAACCTGAGAAAGCTAGATATTTATAGGAACACAAAAATACCAGCACCAAACAAGATACAATCATGTGGTCTGAAAATCAATTTAAAATCCTAAAGTGAGGAAAAAAACCTTGTGATGATGATGTCATTTTAACTGTAAAAAATGTGGGAAAGGCTCGGCGCCTATGGCTGAACGGGCTAAGGCGTCAGCCATGTATACCTGAGCTGGCGGCTTCAAATCCA
>CAUYON010044941.1:0-22780 GCA_963573935.1 Arctocebus calabarensis
ATAGTGATCAAGGAAATGCCATGAAGGATATCTGTAGCAGTATGATCAAAATATTTCTGAATGTATATGAATCGTGCCCTGTGATTGCACCAATGTACATAATTATGATTCAATAAAATTATTAAAAAAAAAAAAAAAAAAGAAAAAAGGCACAAACACCGAGAGGGAAAAGGGCAAATGATCACTCCAAATTTATATGGCAGCTCAAGTGTAAACATATTCACCAATTTGAGATTTTGATTTTGAATTCAAAATCTCGAATTCTCCACAATTTGAGAATATTGTTACCATGTATATATCACTAAGATACACTACTTATATATATTACTAAGACAAATACAAATCTCCCAAGACAAAATATCAGTTAAGAGATATTTTAATCATGTGAGAGATTAAAATTTTCCTCCATCTGTGTACCAAACTTCCATGCCATCTTTCATTCAGATTTTATTTTATTAGTCTAATAGTCTAAATTCAGCCTTAAAGGTGTGATATTTTCAACAATTGAAGAACTAAAACCAGATTGCTTTTGTTCAAAGTAGAAAGTAATAACACATCTATCACTCTAAATGGCATACATTTAAGTTTGTAGCCTAGAATCACAATGATTTTTTAGGGGTAGTATCACTACATTATTGATTTATATAGAAATGCTCATGAATATGAGCAATTGTGCAATGTTTGTGCATTTTATTTTAAACATAGTGGTAATAATGGTTATAGATTGTTTCTGATTGAGAGAAAAAAATATACAATGATTATGAAATGTATTTTTATTCGTGGTATTTCTGGTAAATTTCTGCTATTACTGGAAAAACAATAAAAAACATTTTGTCCCATTCAATTGTATAAAGATTTTTAGATAGTGGGGAAGATGCCAGAATTAATTACAGACTAGAAGTCTTGGGGAGAGGGTCCATAGTCTAAGTTTTTGATTACTGAAAACCTATCAAGATTCATTTTTATAATTTTAGATGTTATCAGGTTAGCAGTCTTGATAAATCTATTATAAATACAATGGATCTTATTTTTGTTACTCTTCCTGTGAATGTTATGAGGATCACATTCATTGGTGCAAGAATGAAACTACCTTTGGAGCCAATCAGTTTGTTCTAATGTAGAAAAAGGAAGGCATAAAATAACAGCATAATCTCCTGGGTTGATAATAGCTGTGCTCTACAGACATCCAGAAATGCGTACAAGACCAGAGACACGGAATCAGTGCTGTGTACTAATCCTGACGCTCTGAAGACCTTAGCAAGACATTTAATCCCTTAACTGCTCATTAAATTATTAATGTTTTTAAATTGTACATTACCTTCATTTAAGAATCTCTATTCCTTTCTGATGTTATTTCTTTTAGTCTCTCTCTCAGTAGTGTCCAACCTGTGACCCATGGGCCACATGCTGATTTTTGTGAATACTTATGAATTCACACATCTGAGGTATGAACGTCACAATAACTATGGGCAAATCTTTTATTTTTTTTTTCTAACTGGTTTTCACTAGTGTTTGTGTAGTTAATTTATGGCCCAAGACAACTCTTCTTCTTTCAAAGTGACCCACAGAAAGCAAACGGTAGACACTCTTGGCTGGTTTAAGACATATCTAGCATTGACTGGAGAAATTACACTATAGAAAAGCATTATTTTCTGTTACAATCTGTCTTAAAATTTTGTTTAGCTTAATACTTCTTTAAAGATTTACATGTAGAACTTTTTATATAAGTTAGAGTTTTCCAATAATTTCCATTTAGTATTATTTGAAATACATAAAACAAAATTTCATATTTAATTGTAGAAAGTTGGTTATAACTTATTTTTAATTGTCCTTCCTGTGAAAACATTGCCCAAGTCACCACCTTTATATTGATTACATAAGTTACATGTGTATTTATATGATATATGTATAAAACTGTATAAAGTTATTTTTAATCAGTTTGTGCATCACTGACTCTAAGGTATCAACAGAGAAGACATTACAACTGGGACATTTTTAAAAATCCTGAACTTAATTCGTTAGTACAGTGAAATAAAATAGAAGCTGTTCAATTAACTCCCAAGGTGAAGGAATGGCAAAGACAGTCACAAGATGAATAGTTAAAAGAAAGAAGTGATCACCAAAATGGTGGAGGAGAAAAAGTGAGCCAAATGATAAAACCTTCAAGAAGTGAGTCTGAAAGAACTTCAAATACTGGAGACAGTTTGAACATCCTTGTCAAGAGCTTTGAATGAGCTGGAGGTCTAGGACACAAAAATGAAGAGTGAACGTAGAAGTGGCAATGAGGAATAAGGAAAATACCTACCCTACTCCAAGATTACTGATGTCAGATAATGAAACCCCAAACAAACAGGGAAAACAAATTTCATTATGAAGCACTCCAAGGAAGAGCTTGAAAATATAAAATATTTTATTGCTTGAATCAAAAGGCATGTCTGAGTTACAGTGGTCAAGTTCTTTGGTTGAGAGGAGAGTCAAATTGAGAGAGAGCACCCACCTGGGACAGCACAGGCCTGAGGAGAGACTGGAGTTTATAGAAGAGGGAGAACATCAGAGATATCAGAGAGGATGTAATCAAGAAATGCTCTCTTACAATTAAAGCAGAAGTGTCTAAAAGCATATATAAGTACTTTTTAAAAAGGAGATGAAGGTAAGCTCCTAAAGAGAATTATTATAATGACAGCTAATACTAGTATATTGTTTTCAACAAAAAGTTTGTGTGTCAATTATGAATAACAAACTTTTATTTAGTTCCCATTATTTTGCAAATCCCTTTACATAATCCTTTCAATGGAGCCTCATAAACTCAGAAGTACAGATAGGGGACCAATCTTCACCGTCTCCCATGGTCACCATATTAGTGAGTAGACAGCTGAATATTTAAACCCAGATGTTCATGTACTGTAAAACTTATTTTTGGCTTCTTAAGCACAACCTTTGGGTATTATAAGCCAATAATCCATGCCTTATCAAATAGTGCCTTTCAGTTTACAGACAGAGAAGGTTAACTTACTTTAAAATTTAATATAACTCCAACGTTAGCATAATATAATTACATATGACGAATGGCATTGAACAATTACTTGATATTTGGATTTGCTTTGCTAATCATATTCACAGTTATTATATATTAAATACCATTTACATTTTAAAATAAAATTGCTACATTTATAGAACGAAATTTATATCAATAATAGTAAAAATCATAATGCAATTTCTATATAAATGCTGAGTCGTCATGATTGAAATGAAAAACACTTTCTGGACAGAACAACTAAATATAGAAACTATAAAGGTAGGGATGTGGCTATGATGTCTTGCTAAATAAAAAGGTAGACTGCATACTAAATTATTTTCAATGATTTATTTTGTAAGAATATAGACAAGGAAAGACATAATCCGAAATAAAAATATGAGTAATAGTTTTGTTTGAAGGCTAGAATTCTGGGTGATTTACATTGCCTTTTTAAAAAAGGGTCACAAGAAGTTTGTTACATTGAACTTACACAAGTAAAAAAGAATGCAAATTTTCGATGCTACTGTCTTGTTGAGTGTCTTTTTGTGAGACTGTATCTGTTGGGTAACTTTGACTTGCATTTATTGTTATCCATTCTCTGAGCTTTTAGTTAAAGCTGTGTCTTTGGATACAATCAGATGCCTGCAATGACCCTTAACCCCACTCTGAAAATATAGAAAAGGTACTTTCTATTTTGTTTTGTGATTATTTGCTGTTTTATGTCAGGCCAGGGCTTTGCCTGCTGAACCGTGTGTGTCCAAAAGAGTACAAGTGTTTACCCTCACTTCACATATGATTGTGGATAGGAATCCAATTAAGTACAACAAAGATGGAAACCTTCAGCTTTAGGTTTTATCATACAGTAAGTTGTGTTGTGACATTATCTTTTACATTATTCATGAACTGTAGTGAGTTATTTACAATATCATTAAAAATTGACACTCATACTTCCCCTTTCTTTAGCTGGAGTAAATTATCAATGTAGACTATGACTTAAAAAGCTACTTAGAAAAATCAAAGGGTAGTTTATCAATCATCCCAACACAACCCATAATCAAAATGAATAAAAAATTAATGCATTTCTATACAATTTAAAATGTGCCATTATTGGAACATTAAAATCCTTTGGGGGAAAAGACACCAGTTTTTACTACAAAATGCAACATATGTGAGATCTAATGGAAAATTTCAATTGCTTTCAATAACAAGCACTTGCCAATTGAATAATTACTCAATTTGAACTATTTGAAAATCCTTTACTTACTAAGAAAAAGTACAGCACTCAGTAGTGCTATTAAAAACTAAAGAGTTTATATCTCTTGTGTAATGTTAGGATTTTTTAGGCAATCTTCTTCATTTTAAGTAGTAACAAAAATATCTCACCAAAAGAAATTCTCTAGTTGATTTACAGAGGTAATATGAGTGAAGAAAAAAGGAATCATTCATGATTCAGACCAAAATTATCTTGAGCTCAAAGAATTATTTGGGCAAATATATTCATACTGATATTTGATACGAAAGCTGTAGCACACCCAGCTTCCACCTACCTGGATTCACTTTTGGTGATCCTAAGATGGAATCATTATCAACACCCTCACTCATTTCTTGGATAGAGTGCCTGGTCCATCAACCATGAACCCTGATTCGGTTACACAGTTTGCTTTTGTAAAGTTAAAGTCCAAGTTGTGCTTGGACTCTCCTATCAGGCAGTGTGTGATATAGCCATGCAATGTACTCACTGGGTGAAAATTTACCCAACACCTTCCCCAACTCTCCCTTACATAAAAAAAAAAAAAACTCCTGAGTTTTTGTCTCTCTTGAGCATGTAGTTGTTAATCTGAAATTAAAAAAAATAATAATAATAAAAATCATGATCATTGAAGTTTCAAGACAGGTATCACATGTTTAGAGAAGGAAACAGTGGTGATTGCAGAGTAACTGCATTATATTTAATAGTATACTATTATATGATTTTTTATTAACTCAAAAGGACACTGAAAAGTAAGTATACTTTGGTATAAAATACATTCCTTTTATGAATAATTTAGAAAAGCCACTGAATTCAAAAATAAGCCAATATTTATCATAGAATGTTATTTATAAATGTGGGAAATATAGGTTACAAAAACTGTGATTCTATGAAGAAACAAATTCAAGTTTACTGAATAAAAATGACACACTTTAATACAAATTTTTAGTACAGAAAATATCTCCTAATAACAATTTTTCTAAAAAAAAAGATATTATGGGCATTACATATAAAGCTATTTGATTTTTTAGAAAACATATAGATTTCATTAAGCAAAGGAATTATTTTAACTCATTCAAGAAGTTAAAGTTGGATTCATTTTCTTACATTTGATTTTTATTAGTTCACTGTAAAAAAATGAGCTACTAACATTTTAAGAATATTGAGTTTACATGTCTTTATATTTTATTATCAATATATTTTAATGTCTAAAAAGGAATAGTTATTTAATATATAGTATAAACAAAATTAAGTTTGAGAACATATTTGATTGTGCTATGTGTTTGTCCAAAATGCTTTGATGAAGTAAGTTGCTTTATAATTATAATTATATAAACTGAATAGACATATCATTTTAATATTCATTCAGATGATTAGAGTAGAAAGGCCATTTAGCTTTCCATGACGTTTTAAATAAGATGAATAATAATTCTATGGGCCATATGTCCATAGGTTTCTACTATCACTAAATTGCTGGTCAATTTACGATATGGACATTTATTTTCCCAGGATGTTTAAAAGTACATTTCAGAATAAGAAATATATGTATATAAATCTCTCATGTGTTTTTAAAAGAAAATGAAACCTAAAACCAGTTTGGATTCCTCTGGTTGATTTTTTACTTGCAAGTGTCAAAGAACATCCCGTCCTCTCAAGGCTGCTTCTGTGGTGTGTGGATATAAATTGTACTTCACTTTGACAGGCTGCTGTTCCAAAGAATATGGCTATCTATTTAAACAGAGAATTTTTCCAGACTACTAACCTTTCTAGTCTTGAAATGAATTTTCTGATACATACTGACCTTTCAACTGTCTAACTCCTAAACACATAAACAATTTTCCTTTCTATTTCTCAAAATTGCTCTTACTGTTTCATTTATTTTGTGTCTTTCTATGTATCCATTTTCCCAGACTATGGTAAAGGTAGATGAAGGACTTAATATAAAGGAGAAGTTTCATATGTGAATTTATGATCCATAAAATAATATTCTAAAATGACTTTATTTCCCCTACACTAGTAAGGATGCCATCCTAAGTTCTGTTCTGTTTCTTCTCAATCCTTATACAGCATTTAACTATATAATTGTACAGATTTGCTATGCCACCAATGATTCCCATTCTAGGATGGAATTTTTTTTCATTCTGCTGTTAAAAACCTAAATATTAATGGCCTACATGATTAAACCATAGTTATCAGTAAATAAAAATTCAGCCTCTCATTTTAAGCCTACTTAGAGTTTTCTAAATTCTGAGACAATATTGTATAGAAATGCTGAAAACTGAACATAATACAAAACTACAAAACCTGTAACAAAAAACTCCTTCTGTAGGTATTCCCAGTGCAGGTACATCACGGCCATTCATGTAGAACAGCAGCAAGTATAACCTCTGCTGAAAACGATATGGAGATTCCTCAAAGTAGTAAACATAGACTTACCACTCCACCCAGAAATGCACTACTGGATATACAGCATATCTACCCAAAGGAAAACAAGTCATTTTATCTTTTTTTTTTTTTTTCTTTTTTTGAGACAGAGCCTCAAGCTGTCACCCTGGGTAGAGTGCTGTGGCAACACAGCTCACAGCAACCTCCAACTCCTGAGCTCAAGTGATTCTCCTGTCTCCGCCTCCCAAGTGGCTGGGACTACAGGTACCCACCACAATGCCCAGTTATGTTTTGGTTGCTGCCGTCATTGTTGTTCAGTGGGCCTGGGCTGGATTCGAACCCTCCTCCAGGTGTATGTGGCTGACACCTTAGTCGCTTGAGCCACAGGCGCTGTGCCAACAAGTCATTTTATCAAGAAGCTCTCCACTCAAATGTTTTCTGCAACACCACTCACAAAGATATGGAATCAATTTAACTTACTATCGATTCGTGACTTCAATGGTCTAATTCTAGTGTTGAATGATCATTTCTTTTTCTCATAAATTCAGGTGTATAGGAAACTATGATTTTTTTTTTTGTTATGAAATTATACATGTCTTGGCCCCGTGCCTGTAGCACAGTGATTATGGCACCTGTCACAGGCACCAAGGCTGGTGGGTTGGGACCTGGCCTGTACCAGCTAAACAACAATGACAACCGCAACAAGAAAATAGCTGTAGCCGGACGTTGGGTTGGGTGCCTGTAGTACCAGCTGAGGCAAGAGGCTCACATAAGACCTAGAGTTTGAAGTTACTGTGATCTGTGATGCCACAGTACTCTCTACTGATTGTCATAGTGAGACTCTGTCTCAAAAAAAAAAAAATTATACATTTCTCAAAGTACAATATAAAATGTTATGGAAGTTTCTAGGTTATATTTTCAATCATATAAATGTATTATCTACTTTTAAATCATCTTACCTGAGCCTTATTTATCCCCTTGAAAACGTTTTACTTTCTATGCATTATTTAACCTTTTCTTTGTTTTTTCTTTGTTGTTGTTGTTTTTGAATCCTATAATTTATGAGAAATGAATCTATTTCACTTAGCTTATAGCATGAAAACAATGGACTCTGTAGTAAAGAAAGGAATTTTAAAGATAATCATTATTCTCTTTGATCTTCAGGATTTAAAATTATGAATAGACACACAAAAGAAAATTATTTAGGGAAAATGTTTTCCAGCTGATAGATGTCAGGAGCGTGAAAAGGGACAGGTGGAATCTTTGTCTTAGAACCTGACATATATGTATGCCTAAAGTTAAAATCATGAAGGGGAAATGCTGAAGTCATCCCTTCTCATGTATTAACAAGTCAAGAAAGCCCACCATCTCCAGATCTGTTTAACACTGTATTGGAAGGATTAGTGCATGAAATTAAGAAAAGGATAATAACTGCAGACTTAAGAATTATCAGGAAAAAAAGTAACATTATCTCCATTTATGGATCATATGATCTCTCTCACTAATTTCTTTGAGTTATCATGTATACTCATTGAAAGTAAAAAATAATTTACTAACATAGTAAGATGTAAAGTCAGCACACAAAGTCAAGACCTATCATGTGTAAAAACAATAAAGAATTAAAAAATGTAATGAAAGATAACAGCTTATTTACCATGGCCACAAAAATAAAATTTTTAAGTATAAACTGAAATTGAGTTTACTAACTTATCCAGGTAACAAAATCAGACTGCCAATATCAAAATAGTATATAGTATCGGTGGATGACAATCAAATAAATAAAAAGTCCAAAAGTACAAGCAAGAGACTTTAGTATATAATAAAAGTAGTGTTCGAAGGTACTGAGATCAAAATAATTTCATTAATAAATGATTGTGCGACAACTGAGTAGCCACTTAAAAGGATAAAATTACATCCATTTTCAATATATACCAGTAAGCTTTAATGATAAAGATGTAAAAGCAACAATAATCATCATAAACATAATGGAAGAAAGTATGACAGAATTCCTTTACACTTTGCACAGAGAATAATATTTTTAACATCTCTAAATTTAGAGGCAATAATAAAAATGATTAATATCATCATAAATTAATATCTAATTTTAAAACATTTCCACTGGGAAATACCAGCAACATCAAAGAAAATGACTGAGCTGGGCGTGGTGGCTCACACTTGTAATCCCAGTACTTTGGGAGGCTGAAGCGGATGGATTGTTTGAGCTGAAAAGTTTGAGACCAGTCTGAGCAAGACTGAAACACTGCCCCTACTAAAAATAGAAAAACTAGCTAGGCATAATGGTGGGCACCTCTAGTGCCAGCTACTCAAGGCACTGAGGCAAGAGGATTATTTGTGACCAAGAGTTTGAGATTGCTGTGAGCTATGACACCATGGCACTCTACCCAGGCCGACAGAGTGAGAGTCTGTCTCAAAACAAACAAACAAAAACATGACAAATGACTGTGTTAAAATATTTGCAACATGTACTACAGAATAAAAGTTTCAACAACTATAATGTATAAAATAGAATATCTAAAAATATTAAGGGGCGACTTAAGATCTCAAGTGATATAAGCAAAAAACCTAAGATTAAATTTTAAGAAAAAAATAAAATATTTCTCTCTTTTATATATATATATATATATATATATATATATATATACTGAAATTCACCAGTAAAGGAAATACAAATTAAAACTATACTTTCCCACAATGTCTCACTTGTCAGATTGACAGAACTCAAAAGATAAGACAATGCACACATTCGGCCAAACTGTGAGACTATTTTATAATTTCTCCTGGGACTGTGGAATGGAATAACCCTGTGGGGGACAAGTTGAAATATTTAAAAATTTTACATATGTATTTACCACGAGATCCATAAATTAGACTTCTTAGAATTTACCCTGTACTTTCACTTAGTGTCTTAGAAAAAAAGAAGGTGCTACTAAAAATGTCTAAATCGTCTAATTTTCTGGTAAGAAGTAACAGAAAAGAAGAATAGATGAACATACTTGATGAGATTTGCACACAAAAATTGGTTACCTACAAGGAATGTGGTAAAAAGAATGGAAGGGAAAGGATATTTGAGTTAAATACTTATAAATTTTCTTGTAATTGAAGTGATATTTGCATAACACAAAATTAACTGCTCAAACTGGGAAATTCAGTGGTGCTTAGTACAATATTGTGAAACTGCTACCTCGAATTACAAAATATTCTCATCCCACCAAATGGAATTGCTATGCTCACTAAGCGATTATTCCCCATTCTTCCTTGCCTCCACCTTCTGGAACCACCAATCTGCTTTCTATCTCAATGGATTTACCTATTTTGAATATTTCATAAAGTTTGAATCACATCACAGGTCATATATTCCTGGGGGTGTGTGTGTGAGAGAGAGAGAGAGATACATCTATCTTTGTGTCTGATTTTTTCACTTAGCATAGTATTTTGAAGGCTTATCCACATGGTAGCATTTACTTTGTTCTTATATATGGTTGAAATTATATCCTATCCATTGACGGATATTTGGTTATTTCGCCAAATGTCAATAGTTGTGAATAGAGTTGCTCTGAACATGCACGTGCATGTATGTATCTATTTTCTAGTCTTGGGGTATATATCTAAACGTGAAATTGCTGGATCCTATGGGTAATTCTAAGTTTAACTTGAGAATCCCCCAAACTGCTTTCCACAGTAGCTCTAATGTTTGATGTTCCCAAAGCAATGTCTGAGGAGTCCAATTTTTTACATTCTCACCAACACTTACTGTATTTCCCTTTGATGATGGCTACAGCAGTGGGTATGAAGTACTTCCTCAATGATTTCTATTTGCATTTCTTTAATGACTAATTTTATTGAGCATTTCCCTCCTGTGTTTATATATCTTCTTTGAAGATATATGTATTCAAGTTCTTTACTTACATTTTATTTGAACTGTTTTTGTTTTCACAGCTAAGTTGTGAGAGTTCATTACATATTCTGGTTATTAAAGTGTTACCAGATATATAATATGAAATATTTTCTCTCATTTCATTGGTTGCCTTTTCGCTTTCTTGACAGTGCTTTTTAATGCCCCCCAAATTCTCAATTTTATGAACTTCAATTTGTCTAGATTTTGTTGATGTTGCTTATGATGCTTTTGGCTTTAGAGCCAAGAATTTATTGACAAATCCAAAGTCATGACAATTTGTCCCTGTGTTTTCTTCTAAGAGTTTTACGGGTTTAGATTCTCTATGTATATTGTTTTCCCATTTTGAGTTAATATTTTTATATTTGGTGTGAGCTAGCAGTTCAATATCATTATTTTGTGTGCAGTTCAATAAATGTCTTAGCACCATTTGTTGAAGGGACTCCTCTTGCCCAATTTAATGCTCTTGGCACCCTTCTTAAAAATCAATTGGCCCTAGATGTGTAATTTTTTTTGGGGGGGGGGAATTCTAAATTCTACTTCCTTTGTCTGTATGTCTGTCACTATGTCAGAACCATATATCTCTGTTTACTGCAGATTTTTACTACCCTGGAAAAATCATGAGGTATAAGTTATCTATATTCCCTGTATGTGCTTTTCTTTTTCAAGTCTGGCTTGGCTATTTAATTCCCCATACGATTCAGGTAAAAATGCTGTAAGCTCTTTTATTTTCTTCTTCTGTACTCAGACTATTAGAGGGCAAGGAGAAAATTGCAATACACTATAAGAGAAAATATTGCTTGTATTTTAGTATCAGTCTTCACTAAATGGCAATTGATAATTTCTAATTTCATTTATTCAAATTAAGATCTACTATTGTAGATAAAGAAGGAAGAAATGAAACAAAAAAGGAACAACTAAATAGTTTTCATTATAGTTCATGGAGAATGGGGACAAAAACTCCATTCTTGGCAAGGAAAAACACTCCCAGAAAAGGGGAAAAATACAGAAATATGTTGAGCAAGGATGAAATAAAAAGAATTTAGCTAGTTTGCTTTTAAACTAACAGTTAAATTACTTGTCTGTGCAGTTTCTGCTTTTACTGGAAGCCTGGCCTGTAAGGGTTACAGCTTATAAACACCCCTGCTGTGATCTGTAAGCACTCTGTAGGACAATGGCTGTAGTAGAAGCTGTATGCAAGGCCTGGAAAGAAATATTAACCAGGCCAACCTCCACCCGGTCAACATTGTGGCAATTTATATTGCGGCCAGAGAACAAATCAAGGGAACAGCTCTAGCCTTGAAATATGGACAGGTGAGCTTGTACCCTAATAATAGAGGGAAACACAATTGGGCGGAGATAAGAAGAAAATTCCTCTTTTCACCAATTCTTCAGAGGAAGCTGATGCCACTGTGTCTGCTGCACAGAGAAACTAGAGGGGTCTAACCTCCCCCAAGTAATCTGTGTGCGTGACCACAAACAGGAGGCTGCCCCCAACCAAGTCTCAGGTTTCAGATTTCTCGGGGCTGCTGAGACCCTTAAAAATAGTGATTATAGATAGAAAAAGAACTAATATACTTACTTATAAAAACTGCTGATGTTTGTGTTCCCTACCTCATCTTACTTCCCTCTGCTAGATAAGAGAATAGCTTTCAATAAAAACTGGGTGGAACATAGACTCAGCGTCATTCACTGACACCCCACAAGCCAGAGGTGGTCCACTGTACCCACCTTTGAAAACACTGTTCTGTGTGTTTTGTTTCTTTATCTCTCGCAGCTTTTAACTTTATTTTCTCCCAGTCTATCTCTACTAGTTCCACAGGTCTTAAAGAATCCTGTCCCCATGGTGGGACCCCAGCACTAAAGAAATTAGAAACTAGAAAAACAAATGTTTAGAAAAGTAAAATAACAAGAAAATTCTGATGATAGCAATTTAAATAAATGATTTTCTATCATTGTATTTTTAGTAAATCCTATGTAATAAATTTCAAATGTAGAAGCAACTTGGAAATAATTAAGTCAATGGAACAAACCTAGAAGGAACCAACGTACAATAAAGGTAAAATAAATTATGGAAAAAGTGATATAACTGATAAATCCAAGTATGTGTCTTTTTCATTACAGACACAAAAAAATTAAAACTAAAAAAGAGTAAAGTTTAAAAAGTTCTTAAGATAATTCATTTAAAAAATTAAAAAGAAAATGGTAAGCAATTATTATCCTAGAGACAATTGAACAAAGTTGTATTTAAACTTAATTCAATCTAATTTTTAAATGTTCAAAAAATTGAGGCTGATGAGTATGTTTTAATTTTATATGTGTGTTATGAAAGGCCAATTTTTTTTTTAAGTAGAAAACCTAATTAGACCAATAATCTGGTCAGGTTATAAACTGCTTCATATATTTAAAATATTATGAGACCAGACATTATGTAATTCCTTGTAATAAAAATGTATAAGTAAGGCATTTCATGACATTAAAAAAATAGACAACAAAAACTTTAAAAATGTCCACACTTTTAGGTGTGACCCAATTAATTTTTTCCATTTAAATCATAAACAAATAGATCATTAATGCATTTATGGGTTACAATGTGCTGATTTCATATAGAATTAAGAATGCTTACATCACACTGGTTAATATATACCTCATATTGTTCACTTAATTATTGTGTTAAGGTATTTATACTCTATACTTAATAGATCCAATATGTACACTTCCATTATGCACCAGAGGTGTGATCCCACCATTCACCCTCCTTCAATCTGACCTCGTCTCTCTTCTCCCTCCTTCATCCTGGGCCATAATTGTGATCTATTCTTCATGTGACAGTGTGAGTCATTATAAGTTGGTTTCATAATGGTACTGAATACATTAGATATTTTTTCTTCCATTCTTGAAATACTTTACTAAGTAGGATATTTTCTAGCTCCATCCATGTAAACATAAAAGAGATGAAGTCTCCATCTTTTTTTAAGGCTGCATAATATTCCATGGTATACATATACCACAATTTATTAATCTATTCATGGGTCTATTGGAACTTGGGCTTCTTCCATGACTTGGCTATTATAAATTGAGCTGCAATGAACAATCTGATGCAAATGTTTTTGTTATAAAGTGATTTTTGCCCTTTTGGATATACACCTAGTAAAGGAATTGCATGATCAAATGGCAATTCTACTTTTAGATCCCTGAGTATTCTCCATACTTCTTTCCAAAAGGGACATATTAGCTTGCACTCCCACCATCAATGCAGAAGTGTTCCCTTTTCTCCACATCCATGTCAACATCTTTAGTTTTGGGATTTTGTTATGTGAGCCACTCTTACTGGAGGTAGATGATATCTCGAAGTGGTTTCAATTTTCATTTCTCTGATGATTAAAGATGATGAGCATTTTTTCATGTGTCTGTAGGCCATGTGCCTATCATCTTCAGAGAACCTTCTGTTCAAGTCCCTTACCCAAAATGAAATGGGATTACTTATTCTTTTCTTAATAATAAGTTTGAGTTCTCTGTGGATTCTGGTTGCCAAACCTTTGTCAGAAGCATAACCTGCAAATATCCTCTCCCATTCTGAGGACCGTCTGTTTGGTTTACTTACTGTATTCTTGGATGTGCATAAGCCTTTTAGTTTGATCAGATCTCAGTAATGTATTTTTGGTGTTGCTTCAGTTGTTCGGTGGGGGGTACTCCTCAAACGTATTCTCCCAGGCCAATTCCTTCAAGTGTTTCTCCTGGACTTTCTCCGAGAATCTTTATAGTTTCTTAAGTTTCAATCTTTTATCCAGTGAGAGTCAATTTTTGTTAATGGTGAAAGGTGTGGGTCCAGTTTCAGTCTTCTACAAGTCTCCAGACAATTCTCCCAACCCCATTTGTTAAATAGGGCATGTTTCCCCCAATTTATATTTTTGATGGGATTATCAAAGATCAAATGACTATAAGTGTCTGGGTTAATCTCTTGGTTATCAGTTCTGTTACATACATCTACCTCTATATTTTTGTTTTAATACTATGCTGTTTTGATCACTATAGATTGATAGTATAGAGTGAAGTCTGGTAGCATGATTCCTCCTGATTTGTTTTTATTTCTGATTACTATCTTGGACTACTCATAGAAACTAGGTTTTTTCTGGTTCCATATACAATGAAGTACTATTTTTTTCCAAATCTTTAAAGTACGACAGTGGTGCTTTGATAAGGATTGCATTAAATTTGCAAATTGCTTTGGGTAATATGGACAATTTAACAATGTTGATTCTTCCCAGCCATGAGCATGGTATGTTTTTCCATTTGTTAACATCTTCAGCTATTTCTTTTCTCAGAGTTTCATAATTCTCTTTATAGAGATCTTTCACGTCATTTGTTAGGTAAATTTCCAAATATTTCATCTTCTTTGGAACAACTGTAAAGGGAAAAGAGTCCTTGACTATTTTTTTTTGGCTTGACTATTATTGGTATATATAAAAGCTATTGATTAGTGAGTATTGATTTTGTATCCTGAGATGCTACTGTATTCCTTGACGACTTCTAAGAGTTTTGTAGTTGAGTTTCTGGGGTTTTCCAGGTATAAAATCTGTGAAGAGTGAAAGCTTGATCTTCTCTGACCCTATTTGTATGCCCTTGATTGCTTTCTCTTGCCTGATGGCAATGGCTGAGACTTCCATTATAATGTTAAAAAGTAGTGGAGACAATGGGCAACTTTGCCTGGTTCCTGATCCTAGAGGAAATGTTTTCAATTTTACTCCATTCAATATGATATTGGCAGTGGGTTTGTTGTAGATGGCCTCTATCAGTTTAAGAAAAGTCCCTTCTCTACTTATTTTCTTAAGTGTTCTGATCATGAAAGGATGCTAGATATTGTCAAAAGCTTTTTGTGTATTGATTGACAGAATCATATGGTCTTTGTTTTTTAGTTTGTTTATGTGATGTATTACATTTATAGATTTACATATATTAAACCAACCTTTAGACCCTAGGATAAAACCTACTTGGTCATGATGTATAATTCGTTTGATATGTTGCTGGATTCTGTTTGTTAAGATCTTATTGAATATATTGAACATTAATTTGTTAAATCTAGTCTAAACTTGCCGTTTCAATAATGAAATGAACAAAAGATCAAACTCATTTAACATTAAAAAGGTAATTAAAAATTTGAAATTATGAAAAAGGTGTGGGGGTTGTTTTAAAAATTATTTTTAATGTGATCCCATAAAAATTTGTTAACAGACTATTATCTAAATAGAACACAAAATAGCATTTTGCTTTAAATGCTATTTTTTCATTTCATAGCAACTGTTTTAATAAACATTCGTTAATGTTTATTTAAAAGTTTGAGAGTATTAAAATAAAGGCATAAGACACAGTAAATAAAGATATTACCATACAGCCAGTGTCTAACACAATGTTGATGGAAATGCTTCTAGTTTTCTACCCATTTTCCATTATTAATAAATACTCCTCATATGACCCTGAGAAACAAATATGCAGGTCATATAAGGATGTCCCTTATTCACAAAAGGCAAAACATCACAGATAAAATTGTATTAACTTTTTCTATTTTCCTTTTACCTTTCTTACCGCTGGGATTTCAGATGTGGTATCCAGTAATGTAAGATGAAAGTTTCAAAGAATAATAGCAGAACAGTATGTGGAAAGAACCTCTATTTCTCAGCACTACTGAGTAGTGTCAGAGCTTACATTTTTATTTCTGAAATCTCCATACGTCATATTCTGTTATGTGTGGCAGAATAAAACACAAAGATGTTAGCTTGAAATTTACATTTGACTTAATGGTGACCATCATTACACTGTATGAACTATTGTTGCTGAAAAAATAAAAGAACAGAAAGAAATAAATATTGGAATGAAGAAGCCAAGATTATCAATGATGAGTTTCACCAGGAAAACAATACTTTCAATTGAAGATTTACTTGCATTGGTAAATATATGCAAAATTTAAAATAAGGGATGATTTCTTAAAAAAGATAAGAACGAATATTAGTTTTTAGTTCCCTGGAATTGGATTAGGTAAATATCCAAAGAGAATAAAAATGAGGAAGCACAATCATAAACAGTAAAACAATGCTAAACCATCACAAAAACTCTACAATCACTGAAACTAACAAATAGAACAAGAACACAAATGACTGTGTGGCAAACACAACTGATCCACATTTAATAAGTATCACATTTGTAACACAGAGTTATATGTTGACATGGATAGTATGACAGGAAAGATCTGGATGAGTAGGAAAAATGTTCAGAGAGAGATAACATTTCCTTATAGTGGTAAAATTTTTTCCACGCAATAGACATGGAAGTGTTTGAAATGGGAACCATTACTGCCAGATGGGAGAGTGATAGTTACGCAGTAGGAGAGAAGTGGTAATAAAAACTAGAGAAAGAGACCTAACTGAATACCTTAAAAAGTTATTACTGAAGAATATTTATAAAATATAAGAGAATATAAAATGAATTTCTTATAA
Source organism: Arctocebus calabarensis (assembly GCA_963573935.1). Lineage (NCBI taxonomy): Eukaryota > Metazoa > Chordata > Mammalia > Primates > Lorisidae > Arctocebus > Arctocebus calabarensis. The sequence continues at coordinate 17,055 of CAUYON010044941.1, forward strand.
CTTTTTAAACTAAAAACATTATAGGAGTATAGAAATATCTGAGTTTCTGACATAAGAAATATACCACCTATATGTACATATTGATACATTCTTAACATATGTGAAGAAATTGAATTCTTCCTATAAATTGAAGAATTTACCATGTTCACAAATAGGTGTGTCCTGTTTCTTCTTTTAAGTAAATATTAGCCACAAAACTTAAAGATCTATTTAAGTACTAGTGAAAGACTGGGGATAAGGAAGAACATTTTGGGGGGATAATGTCAAAGTTTCCAAGGGCATACATTTCAAAAATCACTGTGTTCAAATATAAATAAGCATACTGTCTACAAATCTCCTTTGTTCAGTATTATCTATCTCAATTAATGCTACCATGACCTTCTAACAACAAATATTGCTATCATTCTTAATTAATTTCCTTACATACTCTGAACCAATAAGTTACCATAATATGTCAAATATTTAATTTTAATATCACGTGAGTTTATTTTGTAATTTTCCTTTTATTGCCTTTCTCTTTGCTCATATCTCATTTTGTGTAGTGTAACTGCTACATAAAACTTTTTTCGTCTAGGATCCCCTTTTAAATGCTTCTCTTCTCTGCTGATGCATTTTACTTGGTAAACTATAAAACTGTTCTTATCCCTTTCCAGCTGGATTGATAGTTATGATAGTTTATTTAAAACAATAATTGTTTGGGTTTATACTCTATTTAACCTATAACTCTGGCTGACATCTTAACTGACAATATATTAAACAGCCACGGATATTGAAAATTTCCAGCTATCTCAAAGTTGATTCATAGAAGATGCAGGCTTCTCTGTAGCTGAGGGAGGATGCATTTAAAAGAAGAAATAAGGTGATCAACTACTGCAGTTGACAGGTAACTTTCCCCAAATAGAAACAGCAAAATGCATTTTCAAAACTATTTACTAAAACTATTTACTATAGTATCCATATTGCCTTCTCTAAATGTCTGAAGAAAAAAATGATACTGGTATGGAAATAAAAATTTCCAGAATACTCAGCAATTCTGTAAATGATTTATTTTTTATACTTTATCTGTCTTAGTAATATACATCATTTGTTTCTGCTCTATTCCTCAGTGCTTCTCTTCAGAGCTATCATCACTATTAGTCGAAAATACAAATTGAGGGGATGAAAAACCTTGTGGAGTACTCTCAGCATTTGCTTTAGTTATCTGTCCTTTAAAGATGAAAATTACTTATTATACTGACTGCCCCATATCTAACATACACCAGTGTAGTGTGTTATTCAAGTAAGATAATGACAATGTCACAGAATATTAAATGTCAAAATAGGAGTGCAAACTTGGCTTACTAGAATTATAGTCATAATCCATTTTTGACTCTTGACTAGAAAACTGTATGCATAATTTAACATATTTGAGTTTACTTACATATTTAATAAAGCTTTATATTTATCACTAATGGTATTTTTTTCCATTAACATACATACTTTTACTTCTGAAGTCTTCTGCAGACGACACTAGTTAAGATATGTTTGCTTTAGTGATACATAAGTTGAATGAACTTGGATGAGCTTCATAGGTAGGTTAGAATATTAATAAAGACATTATGAATTTTTCTATATGAATGAAAAGGTCATTTTTATTACTAAATGTCCAGATTAACATGGAAATGTCTATGAGTAATTTTTGGATGTAAAAGACTAGACATGAGAGGATGGACTTACTACACAATCTCTGGTCTTCTGGCCCTATCAGATGAGGCTGTCTTCTCACAGAAGACAGACAAGGGGACCAATCGTTGATACTTTCTTTTATGTTGTTCGAATAATTGGATTGCCCTTGAGTGTTAATCAAAGTGTTTTATGGTACCTGTGTATACACACACACAAGACTGTGCAAATCAGTAAAAGTGTATGTATCAGTGCTTCTGCACTTAGAGCAAAACAGGACAATTCCTTACACATAAAAGTTTGCACACAGATTTCCTCCTCTTACTTCTTCACTTTTCTTAATGTGGGGATAAATACCTAAAATATAGGGGTATATTAACAAATCAGTGTTTTAGTCAGAAAATGTACCCCAGTCCTGTGTTTATTCAGAAAAGTTTAAGAAATAGTGCATTGTAACAATGAGAAATTCTTTGATACAAATAGTTGATTTGAATGCACAAAACATCAACAATTACAACCATTAAAAGAATAAGAACATATCCTATATTTCTGCTAGTAAAATAATTTTAATTTTGTTGAAGCCTTTAATTTCTATTTCAGTCTTTGTTTTTGTTAGTTTTTTAAAATTTTTTATAGAAATCTATTCTCTATTTTATTTTATTTTATTGAGAGAACCTCACTCTGTCTCCCTAAGTAGAATGCAGTAGCATTATCACAGCTCACTGCAACTTCAAATTCCTGGGCTCAAATGATCCTCCTGCCTCAGCCTCCAAAGAGGCTGGGAATACAGGTGCCTGCCATAATGTTCAGTTAATTTTTTTTTCTATTTTTAATAGATATGGGGTCTTTGTCTTGCTCAGAGAGGTCTCAAACTCCTAACCTCGAGTAATCCTCCCACCTAACCCTCCCAAAGTGCTGGAATTACAGCTGTGAGCCATCACACCAGCTCAAAATCTATTTTTATATCATTTTTTCTAAAAATTGCAATAATAAACCAGAAAACATGAATAATTGGAAATTTTAACACAAAGAAAATTTATGCTCATGTAAACAATGTTTTTCTGTCTATGATATTACTCAGGAGAATCAAATAAATAATCAAATAGAGTACATAAATACTATAATTTTTACAAACTAGAAATATACGGCACTTTTTGAAGTTTTACAAATAAATTCTACAAATTTATATATGTAAATTTTAAATACATAGAATAAACATGGCATTCATAAACAGCTAGAACAGTCAGTTACAATTAAAGAAAAAATTGCAAAACAGGGTAAAAGTATAATTACATAAAAGAATATAAAATTCAAGAGAACATTACCTTGACTTGGTGCCTTTGGCTCAAGCAGCTAAGGTGCCTGCCACATACACCTGAGCTGGCAGGTTTGAATCCAGATCGGGCCCACCAAAACAACAATGACAGCTGCAATCAAAAAATAGCCAGGCATTGTGGTGGGCACCTGTAGTCCCAGCTACTTGGGAGGCTGAGGCAAGAGAATCACTTAAGCCCAGGAGTTGGAGGTTGCTGTGAGCTGCAATGTCAAGGCACTCTACCCAGGGTGACAGCTTGAGGCTCTGTCTCAAAAAAAAAAAGAAAACATTATCTCAAACATGATTTATTATTAGTAGTACTAAATATACACTGGCCTCATGAGAAGGAGCATTCCCATGCATTGAACTAATGAACAAAATATAAAATTAAAGCAAAAAGGTTTTTATTGAATGAAAATAGTAAATTCTTTAAGTGTTGCTTTTAAGCAAATAGAAACATAAAAATGATAAAACATTTATTAGAAATATAAAAATAAAAGTATTAAATTATACAACATATATAAAACATATATAAATTACTTAATATATCACATTTTTATAAGTACATCCATGAACACTTTCAAGAAGTAGTCACACAAATGAATCAATTGCACATCAAGACAAACATATATATCAAATTTATATTACTCATTTGAAATATAGTTTATTTCTATTTGTTTTTAATCTTATATGTCCCCTCTCCATTACTGAGAATTTTACTGTGTGTATATATGTATTACAAATATTTCGATCTATCTACCTGTCCCCATCTGAAATGCTAGCCTGCTTCTAAACATATGAACCATAAAATATGTCCAACTTGAGATATGCTACCCCTCTCTTTGTTTTTTCTATTCTATAGGAGACATCTTACAGATTTTTACTTATCTTTTTTATATTCCTTTTGCATAAATGATCAGATATGGGTTTATACATTTTTCTGGTACACAGTATTGCAGATTGACTTTTGCCACCCCCACCTCAATTCATATGCTGAAACCCTAACTCTAAGTACCTCAGAATGTAAATACATTTGGAAATAGGGCCTTTAATAAAGTTAATTAAAGTTAGATGAGGTCATATGGATGGATCTTCGTTTAATATGACTGGTGTCCTTATGTAAACAAGAAAAATTTGACAAAGAGACATTTGGGGAGGCATACATAGAAGGAAAAAGACAGTGTGAGAGCACAGCAAGAATACAGCCGCCTGCAAGCTGAGAAGAGAAGCCTCAAGAGAAGCCACAACTGCCCACACCTTGATGTCAGATAGTCTTTTTAGAACTTTAAGAGCATACATTTCTGTCATTTAAGCTACACAGCCTATGGCATTTCTATCAAACTAACCCATATTAGTTATTAAGCCATTATTACATGTCTATGATCAGAGATTGACATTTAAATTTATACAGAAAAATAATTATTAGGGTTCATTTAATTATGAACCTTTGAAAGTTATCTAAACATTACAAATAAAATAATTACTAAATTACATTACAGTCAGTAGACTAATCATTTTATATAGTTTTATGAAACTAGTTTACTTGAATAATCATGAAATGCTTATGACCTTCTGTGCTAATTGGTTCTAGAAACTCTATTTGAAAAAATAGGCTGACAGGCAATAGCATATAACTGGAAATCCTTGTGGCCTTCATCTATCATGTTACCACCTCTAACCCAACCTCTGCTAGAAACTCACTAAGTATTTTCTTTTGTATTTTTACAAAAGAAAATCATATCAGTAAGTGCTTAGCCACTGTGTCACATGGTGAGGGTACAGAAAAGAAGTAAAGTGAGTGACAAGCAGGAGGAAAGCACATGGCTCTGAATTTTCTGAGAAAAAAAACACAGATATAGTGCTGGCTTTATAAAGTCTATCAAACAATGCAAGAAGCAATATACTTACCATTTAGAAGAGTCAAGTAATGGATGTGAAAGTGAATAAAAGTGCCATATTTCCTCAACATAGTTGCATAAATTGTACCAACCGCTGACCTAAAAGAAAGCCTGTCTTTTGCTTCCAACAGAGCAAGGTATGATTGAAGCAGTTTAATAGGGAAGATTATTTTCTATTTTCTGTAGTGTTATTCAGCTCAATTTCTGTACTTGCTGGACTCTCAAATATCAAGCATGTGTCATCGTGTTAATAGTCAACTTACTAGTCAACGGAGGACTGAGAAACAATCTCTGTACAAACAAAGGGGGTTCAAAAGTAAAGGGGATATAACATTGAATGTCTGAAGTCTTGAAGGCTAAAACCCAATTATAGCATAGGAATACAGGGAAAGGGGAAAGGGAGGGGAGGGGAGGGGGGAGTATGGGTGGAGGGAGGGCAATTGGTGGGATCACACCTATGGTGCATCTTAGCAAAATCTGCTAAGTACTTTCCCTTAGTACTGGGGAAACTTATTAAATGTAGAGTATAAATGTCTTTATATAGTGATCAAGAAAATGCCATGTAGTGGGAATGATTGATTTTCCTTTTCCAATTGTTGTTTGTGGGGGGGTTGGTGACCTAACAGCTGGTATTTCTCCACAGTTCAGACTTGTGCTATTCCTATATTTTTGAAGGCTAAAACCAAATTATAGTATTGTAATACTGTAAATGGGGAACGGATGGGGCGGGGAGCAGGGAGTATGGGTGGAGGGAGGGCAATTGGTGGGATCACACCTACGGTGCATCTTAGCAGGGTACTGGGGAAACTTATTAAATGTAGAGTATCAATGTCTTTATATAGTGATCAAGA
>CAUYON010044942.1:0-14682 GCA_963573935.1 Arctocebus calabarensis
GCCACTGCTTGCAAAACTGGGGACCTTCTTGGTGTGGTGGGGTTAAGTGGCTCTGTCTTATTTTCAGCTGGTCTTTGTCTTACCCTAGAGAATCTGTTACTCTGGATTGAAATCTGAGCTATGAAGGAATACCAGACTTAAGTCACCGCACCCCCACAGGCAACAATTGAAAAAGCCAAATCTAACCTTCCCACTACCACATACCCAGGGTACCACTTTGGAAAGTCCTCGGGTGATTAGCCCAACTGAAGCAGTCCCAATCAATTGTCCTAGCCAGCACCAATCTCAAATGGAAGAGTTTAAAAAGTCTCTGGCAACTAGATAGCAGAGATCTGCTGGAAGCTCTTGTATAATTCACTTCGATGCTCTGTGAACTCAGGAGAGCCCCCCCCAGGCAAGTAAATTAGTCTGGGAAGGTTAATGCCTCTTTCCCAACCTTGCCTCTATGTCACACCCAGTCAGTGGTAATAGTTGTGATCCAGTTTCCTCCAATGAGCAGATGCTCCAGAGGTTTGCACCTGCCTGGGTCACAGTGAGGTCTGTGACTCCACAACCAGTCTGCTACTCCCTGTAACTGTTTGGCAGGGGACAAGTGAGGCCTGACAACCTGGGTACTTAACAAGGGCTGGGGCGATTCACTCAGTTCCAGCCCTGTCCCTGATTGATGCTGCTGGAACAGAACAAGTTCACAGAATTTATTTCTGTCAAGGCTATTTTCCCTGATCAGACTGGGGCTGCAAGTGGGTTTTACTCAGTCTGTGAGTTCCAGCCCTTTGTCTCAGTTTTCATCCCCTGAGGGCCAGGTTAAGCAAAGCAGTGCCTCCCTGCGCTCTGTCCTGGCCGGTACCGCCTCAGGCAAATCCTTCATGTTCCTTGGTTGCCGTCCATTCTGCTGACACCAGAGAAGCCTCCCGCCTCCCCTGGCTGCCCAGAAGACTGGGAATGTCCCCTCAAAACATCCCCAGGGGTGCAGCTCTCCTGCTACTGTTCCCAGAGCTGGTTGCTGGAGTCAGCTGCCATTTCATGCCTCAGGAGACCTTCTCACCAACCAGGTCTCTCGGCTCACTCCCCTCTCACCACTCCATGCCAGAAAACCAGCCCAGTTTAACAACAGTCTGCGCCCATCCACACCCCTCAAGAAAGTCTCCAAGCATCTGGACTCTGTGGGGAACTGGCCTCCAGACCTCGGGAGAGAGTGGAGGAGAACACCAGGAACACAAACTTGCAGGTCGAGAGTATATACAGTTTTATGCCTGACTGGAGAGTGCTGCGGCACCCTAGTAGGGGAAGGAGGTCTGGTTTCTAGAGGGTCTCTCCCGTGGGGTAGAGTGGGAGGACATCCGAACTCTGCTCGCTTGTTTGTATGGAGTTATGGAGTATACTGCAAACCTCTCTCGTGGGGGAGGGGACTCCCATCCACTTGGTGATGTCCTCTGTACCTTTTTGTTTGTGTCCTCAGGGTCTCAGGCTGCCCCAGCAGGGATGATGTGCACTCTTTGACCTTTTCTTTTGGCTCAGATCCAAACCATCGGCTTTCTTGCTGAGTTTCTGTCCTTTAACTCTCCTTCTGGATGGGAACCTCTGCGGAAAGCTGGCTACAGATTGCCATCTTGACTCCCTGACATGCGTATATTTAAGAAACTTTCAGATTGTCTTTCAAAAGGCTTGCAACATTTTCATTGCCTAAGCACTGTAGATGTATTCGAGTTACTGCACATTCTTATAAGTACTTGAAATTATCAGTTTTTTTAATATCAGACTTTCAAGTATGTACAATTTTACTTTATATTTCTCTAAAGAAGAATGATGATGAAAATGTTTCCATGTGCTCATTTGCATCTATACATCTTGACAAAGTGTTTTTGAGCTCTATAAAAGGGTCTTTGGCATTTAAGGGCCAAGAAACCATAACATGAGGCAGTCGATCTAGTTTGTTGGTATAGTTATAATCGTGGGCCACCATAAGACAGGGAGATCTCAAAACTGCAACTCAGGTGCAGTGAATAGTGCATAGAGACATAGGTTTTTGTACCTTGGCCAAAAAGTGTATGTGCCCTGGAAGAAAATGTGTTAATGACTGAAAGAATGTTTCAGGTGTCACAGTCTGTGATTTCTGCAACAGCATTATGAGCTGTTTTAGAGAAAGAGAAAACTTACAGTGAAGAGATGTTTCTACATAAAAAATAACATATTAATGAGACATTTTGGTGGCATTCCTAAACTTAAGGTTAGTCAGAAGTCACAAGCCAGATTGGCATTTAAGATAAAGTCATTCATTTCCACATTTTGTTTAAATCTGTTGTCTAATTTTTTAAAACAACTTGTTTGTTATTATTGAATTTTTATATTCTGTGGATACAAATTCTATTCCAGAGATATGCTTTAAAAGTTTTCTACCAGTTGTTAACATTTTTTTTTTCTTAACGGTGTTTTCCAAATGACAAAATTGCTTGATGTTGATCAAGTTTAACTAATATTTTTGTCTCATGTATTTTCTGTTATGCATTGTTCCAGGCATTTTACAATCTTAAGATTTACATTTATTTCTTTGATTATTTTACTTATGTTATAAGTAGTTTGTCATTGTTATGTGTAAAAGAACATTTTAATTTATAGTGAAATAGAACTTGCTGTGGTTTCAATTTTTGCTGAACTCATCATGGATCAAACAATACTTGAAAAATATTTTTATTAATATTTTAATTAAATAACTAAAATTCCTATTTATAATACACATAGAAGATAAAACATATTTTCTCATGTCATTAAAATGAAATATTAATGTTGATGATTCATCATGGAAATGGATTAGCTGTACTTATTATAAACCTACTGACTCTACTGCATGATACTAGAACAGATTTTTTTTAAAAAATTGAGTTAGTTAATTAAAAAAGTAAACTTAATTTATAGTTAGGAGTTCTAATGACATGAATCTGTTTTATTTGTAAAACTGTTATTTAAAGTGAAAGTGATTTTTTTACAACCTTCTGATTATCTTTGATGTTTATTTAAATCTGCCTACTTCAGTGACATAATAGGAGCTAGATGAAAATAGACTATTAAATATAAATAATCTTTCTTTACCCAACTAATTAGTGAGCATTTCATCTTGCTGAATACACTTGAATCTCATCTGATTAAGCCGCCATGTAATATGAGAATATTATTGATGAGACATACAGCTTGCTGGAAAAAATAAATTAATACAAACTCAATATTTATTTAATTTAGAATTGTTATTTACAAAAGGTGTTAGGACATTCTATATCCTATTGCAGGTTAATATCCTAATGAAATGCTTTCTGCAAAATTACAAATCTGAAAATATTATGAATTTTCTAATTTTACTATAGGCATAAGGATAAGTCCACTGAATTTATTTGATGGCATAAATTTTTTATCTTAAAAAAGACTACAATGCTGGTAATGTGGTATGGGGAGGAAATTTTGTTTTCCCTCAGCCCTCATGAATTCTTAGTTGAGATAGACCCCTGTAACAAAAGCTAAATTAAAAACTAATGAGAGAAAACCAAGCAGGTTTATTAACACACGTCGTGCACACACGTCCTGTGAGAGAAACCCTAATGAATAGTAACGCAACGCAGCTGCGTGGAAATGTGGCTTACATGATATCTTCAGTAAAACCAATAACGTGGAGAGAAAAGATAGGACAAAGGAAAACAATCTGCGGCTCCCAAGCCTGGGAAAATGGGAGGGTAAAAACTATTTATAGGAGGAAACTAATGAAATACGGTTTGCTTGACAATTCCTCTGTCTAGAATTGACCTCAATAAAGGGGAATTTACATCCTGTGCCTAGGCAGAAAAGTGAGGAGCCTGAACCCTTCATCTACTGACTGTTTCTTAATCACCTTCAGCATAAACATGACTTTTGTGTCAAAAAGACATATTTCGGGGTGGCATACTAATTTCCTTCAGTGGCAATTCCTATTTAAATTAAGTAACACACAACATTTTTATCTTGATGTTGTGTATAATTTTAAAAGGTAATATAGAGATATATGTGTATTTTGGAAACCTCAGAGTATATAGTTGGCCAAATGATCAATTATTTCAACTACAGGAAATAAACAAATTCCTATTTTTCAAAATAAAATAATAAAACAACATTATGTTATACAAGTTTTGTTTTTAATGTTAGAAACAGCTTATGACAGCGTTGACTTGTGTCTATGCATGACAGGCATTTTATTTTTCCTACTCTTTTTAAAATTTCTACTTAAACATCTATATCAGAGAAAAATCCTCTTGTGTTATATCTCAGAAAATATTTAATTTCTATTGCCATTCCTGTTCCACATTTCCTTTGAGTGGAGGTAGATAATCTGGGAAAAGTTTGGCTGGAAGCAATGAACAAAAAGAGATTAACATGAAAAGTGTGTAAATTTCAAATGCTTTTTCTTGATACTCCAATGTTTTTTATATTTTTAAGCATGTTGTGACATTGTTTTTATAATTATCCATAAGCACCTTTTCTGCTCTTATTACTGAAGAAGAACTATATGTGTACAAATGTGTTTATTTCCAATTTCACCTCTAATAAGCTATGAATGGGTATATCACTGGTTGTATCATTTTTTTTAAGTGAAACTTTTAAAACAGTTTTCCTCTAAGGTTTCTTGGGGTTTAATGATTCTAGATAGTAACTTGTTAGATGGCAAAATCTCTCCCATATACATCTATAATCAGGCACATTGCCTTACTAAGATGTGGACATTAAATAATAGCTATACTGAAGCATATTTTCAACTGAAACATAGAATTTGTTTTCCTGTTAGCAGCCTATTTGAATTAAAGTAAAATGAACCTACATTTTAGTCTTGTGTTCATCAATATAAATCCATATGTTACTCTATAATTTATCAATTTTTAAGATTTCAAATCTCAATTGTTTTAAATTTGATTTGTTCTTAAGCTGTAGTAGTTACTACTCCTCCCACACACCCCTAAAGTTGTAACTTGTTTCAGTATGCATATTTGTAATACTTTTCAGTAGTTTTTCCAAAAAGCAAGGATAAATTATTGATTTCTACATGTTTTGATGAAGGACTCTGAGGGAGCAATGATACACTACTGTTTGATCACTTGCTCCATTTCGATCAATGCCAAACAATGTGATAAAAAACAATAGGGTGATGGAAAACTCGCAAAATGTCACTTAGAATAATTTAAGAAGGGACTATGTTTAGCCTCATGCTTTAAACTTCAGGGAAGGCCGAAGGGACCAAAGAAGATAAAAAGGAGGATGGTAAAGAAAACACCACACTGCTCCAATACAACATAAAATGAGTGAAAAAAATCATAACTATACCTCAACAAAAAAGAGATAGAAAGTTTTGTTTGCACGCAGTTAGTTGCAAGGAAAATCAAAGGATATGTCCTAAGAGTAGAAGCTCATATTCACTGACAAAGACTCTCTTTGGCTCTTATGAGTCTTTTGCTTGACTTGTCTTTATCTTGGTCTTCCCTGTCTGTCCTTGTAGAATCCAGTTTGAAAAGGAATCTTACTAAGTTAGTTTAGTGTAAATCCCCCACCCTTGGTACCAAACAAATCTCAATCTTTCCAACCTTCAGCGAGAGTTCTGTAGATCCAGTCTAGCAATAGACCCCTTACTCCCAATGTTTCTTCTTAGTAATTTTCCATCTACTAAACCCCACCATGTTCCTTGCTTACATCTCCTCACATACCCTTTTGGAGAGTGAGTTGAGTCCAAGTTCTATCCCTCTCCCTGCCTACAATGCACTGCAGTGATCCTTGTACCTATCACATTGGCTCCTTTTCATAAAGTCTACCTCACTAATTTTAACAAGCGCTATAAATATTTTTTTTCCTCAATAACACTAAGAACACTTGGTAAGACATAGGAACATACCATTGGTTATTATCTTACAGAGTTCCACAGTAGCATACAAAAACAAACAAACAAAAAACAAAGCTAAATGTGGGTTCCTAAGATGATTTTCACAACCAAAATAAATTCTATGTTTTCTTAAACTTCAAGTTAAGGGATCAAGGGAGCAAATTAGGGAATAAAGAACCCACAATTAGGACTGAGAGATGATATATGTCTTTGAAAAAGAAAGACACTCATCAATATTTGGGTATTTTTATCTACAGCTAAAAAATAAATCAGAATTACAAATTTGAAGTGAATCGTTATAGATTCTGCAACCAGATAGGGTTAAAATCTAGTATGTGAAAAAAGTCTTAGACTTTTTGCCCTTAGATGCCAAACCAAATGATTATCTCGAAGAGAGAAAAAAATCTAGAATCACAACAATGTGTTCAAGATGGAGAGGGAAAAAAAGGCTGGGCAAGGTGTTTCATGCCTGTAATTCCAGCACTTTGGAAAGCTCAGTCGGAAGTATTGCTTGAAGCTAAGAGCTTGAGACCAGCGTGGGTAGAACAGTGAGATCCTTCTATCCAAAAACAGAGGAAGTGAGCCGGTTAGGGTGGTGAGCAGCTGTAGTCTCAGCTGAAGCAGAGTCACTTCAGGCCAGGAGTCTGAGGTTGTGAAGAACTATGATTGCACCACTGCATTCGAGCCTAGGGGGGCAAAGCAAGACACTATCTCAAACAAAACAAAATAAAGCAAAACAAAGCAGAAGCAAATGTTCCCAATTTAGAGGAATACAAGAATCAGATGCAGCCACACTGCTCCTGGAGTAGCTAGAGGACAGAATCAGATCAACATTTGCCCCGTTGGGCTTTTGTTTTTCAAAAACAGAAAAATTCATGAGTCTGATGTTCATGAATTCACCGAATTACTAATCATTAAGTTTGTAGAAGAAAGGTTGAAATTTCAACAAGATAACCAGACAAGTAAATGCAGGCAGTATACTAAATAGATTAAATATCTCAACTCCCTTTAAGAAAGCCCTGAGGTTGATCTGATTAAAATTTATATTTTAAGGTAGGTAAACTGAGGCAAAAAGAAGTTAAATGCCCTGTCATATTATTAATTGGTGACAGAGATAAGATTCAAATCCATGCATGAGAAAAAAAAATAGAGCCCGAGTGCTTATCCACAATGCTTCCCAGACTTGCCTTCTCCATGATTATCATCATCATCATCGTCTATTGCATTTCCCATTTTTGCTCCTTTGCAGTTTTACTCATACTCATATTTATCAAGAGGAGAGGATGTCTGGAAAGGCACTGCATGGAAACAGCCTGTTCGCTCTCCCTACGTCGATGATGTTTTTTCAGCACTTTCTTAGACCTGAATGTTTACCACAGACAATTAAGTAGGTGATAGATGAACTCTTGGTTTTCCTGGGATGTAAAATAAACTACACTAAGTCTGAAAATATCAACGTGTGAACGATGAGTCCTTGCAGGCTAGTTTGCATTTCTATCAGCTTCCAATTGCTTCTCATTGTTGAGCCATAAACATGTCATAATATTGTTTAACTGTCAACAAAGTGGATTTTCTTGCCAACTGAGCTAAATATAAAAATTTAATATTGTCCAATTATATTTTGTTCAAGAGATTGTAAAATGTAACAATTAATATATTTCAGTGATAAAAATCATATTTACAAAGGTATGGTGAATTTATATGTGTATATATATATGTATGTAGGGAGAGAGAAAGAGAGAGAAAAATACATTTCAATATAGGTCAAAGAACTCTAAATCATATTCTTAGCACTATTTGTTGTTTGTTCAATATTTGTTCACTGAATTCATGCATATTCAATGCATGTCATTATTTAGGTCTAACTTCTTTTTTTAATTTTCAACACTGACCTCTTTATTTAAGGGAAAAGAGTTTTCAAAATAAAAGAATAAATATATACACATTTATCCAGGAAAATGCAGCACAATGCTAAAAATGTCCAGACAAAATAAGAGCTATCATTGCAATTTATTCTCCCCATCATTTTATTCACTGTTCATTTCAAATGAATATGAGTAGAAGAAACTTTAAAAATATAGAATATTATAAATATTTATTAGTGCAAAAAGCATTTGACAAAAGTATAAAATGATCATGGAAAAGAGATACAAATTATTATGTTACTCTTGTAAAATGTGGGATTGACAAAGGGGGGACATTATAGAAAATATATTGTGTTTATAAAAACAAAAACAAACAAAACAACTGAATAGTGGTTACACATGTGTCTCATTATTTTTTGCATTTTTCTGTACCTTCCAGATTTTTGTTTTAGAATAAAACATATTGAAAAGAGAAAACAAAAGCTCAAGATATATAAGAAAAATTTAGTACATTTATAAAAGATATTCAAATCCAATAATAGGAAAATATTTTATAACGGTAATTTTTTTTTTTTTTTTTTGAGACAGAGCCTCAAGCTGTCGCCCTGGGTAGAGTGTCATAGCATTACAGCTCACAGCAACCTCCAATTCTTGGGCTCAAGCGAGTTTCCTGCCGCTGTCTCCCAAGTAGCTGGGACTACAGGCGCCCGCTATTTTTTTTTTTTGTTTGGGTTGCAGCTGTCATTGTTGGTTGGCAGGCCCAGGCTGGATTCGAACCCGCCAGCTCAGGTTTACATGGCTGGCACCTTAGCCTGCTGAGCCACAGGCGCCGAGCCTATAACGGTAATTTTCAAATGGGCAATGAAAATAATTCTCAAAAAAGGATTACTTCATTAGAAATCTGATACTAAAAATTAAGTAGGATTCTATGAATCCTTACATGAATATCGTGAGCATTTATATAAACTATAACAGAATATTTGAAAAACATATCTGATAACTGTAAATATTTGTATTAGAAAATAAAAAGTCTCCAATGAGACATGATTTTTGAAATAGAAAAGGTCACAAATTAATCAGCATACCCATATAACAGGACTAGAATTAGATACAAATTTACTTGCGAGAAGTCTGTAACTGGTAATTATGAATGGAGGAGAAATAAAAAATGATAAGCTTCGAGTTTGTGTTATTATTTACTTATTAATTCATTTATTTTAAGATGAGCTCTTATTGTGTTCAGGCTAGTCTCAAACACTCGGGCTCAAGTGATAACTCCTCTCTCAGCCTCCGAATAGCTAGGACTACAGATATGCACCACTGCACCCAGCTTGAGTTCATGACATTAAAATTTCTGTGAAACCCCACATACGTCACATTGCCTGTTACTAATCTAAAAATCTCCATATGTCTATATCATCTGTAAAGAATCTGTGTATGTGCTAAACCTGTTTATTGGCTGAGATACTCATTCAGTGCTTCCAAATTTGCCCAGAGATGAGTGAAGCCAAAAATATAAATTTAGAAATATAAAATCAATCAAGAGAAAGAATTTGGGGGAAGAGTGCTACACAAAGCAGGAACAGAAAATATAAAGGGTTTAAGAGAGAAAAATCCAACAGCAAGCAAGTTATTGCACTTGAATCAGAATGAAAAGTGGAGTGGGGAAGAGTGTTATGAGAGAAATGAATGAGTCAGGCAAGTGCCTGTGGCTCAGTGAGTAGGGTACCGGCCTCATATACCGAGGGTGGAGGGTTCAAACCCAGCCCTGGCCAAATTGCAACAACAAAATAGCTGGGTGTTGTGGTGGGTTCCTGTGGTCCTAGCTACTTGGGAGCTAATAGGTGAGATAATCGCCTAAACCTAGGAGCTAGAGGTTGCTGTGAGTGGTGACACCATGGCACTTTACCGAGGACGATAAAGTGAGACTCTGTCTCTAAAAAATAAAAGAAATAAAGAAAGAAAGAAAGAAAGAAAGAAAGAAAGAAAGAAAGAAAGAAAGAAAGAAAGAAAGAAAGAAAGAAAGAAAGAAAGAAAGAAGAAATGGATGAGACAAGAAGAGATCAAATTATGCCAGCTACGATATTAACTGTATGAGTACTATTCAATTTGTAATGCAGAAGCTACATGGTATTAAGAAATTTTAATCCAAAGAAGTGATGTAGTCTGAAGTATTTTAAAAGTTTATTTTGGCTGCAAAAGTGAAAAAATGGAAACTAACAGAAACTAACTGTTTATTAGTTTCTAATGGAAACTAACTATTGCAAGGATAGCAAATGAAAGTGATGATAAGTTGGGATAAAACTAAGTTAACAAAGATGCAAAAAAGTACACAGACTGAAGATATAATAAGTACAATATGAGAAAATCAAATATGTCCCAGATGTTATGCCATTCGATCCTTAATTTCTCTGCTAAGTATATATCCAGAAGACCAAAATCACATTATAACAAAGATATCTGTATCAATATGTTTATTGTAGCCCAATTCATAATTGCTAAGTCATGGAAAAAACTCAAGTGCCCATCAACCCACAAATGGATTAATAAATTGTGATATAGGTACACCATGGAATATTATGCAGCCTTAAAGAAAGATGGAGACTTTACCTCTTTCATGTTTACATGGATGGAGCTGGAAAATATTCTTCTTAGCAAAGTATCTCAAGAATGGAAGAAAAAGTATCCAAGGTACTCAGCCCTACTATGAAACTAATGTATAACTTTCATATGAAAGCAATATCCCCATTACAGCACAAGAATATGTGGAAAGGGGCAAGGGAGGGGAGGGGAGGCGGGAGGATGGGTAGAAGGAGAGTAATTGTTGGGTCCACACCTATAGTACATCTTAGAAGGTACAGGTGAAACTTACTAAATGCAGAATATAAATGTCTGAACACAATAACTAAGAAAATGCCATGAAAGCTATATTAATCAGTTGGATGAAAATATTTCAAATATAAAACCAACACATTGTACCCCATGATTGCATTAATGTACACAGCTATGATTTAATTAAAAAAAAAAAAATTCTCTTCTTCTCTCTGGCCCACTTTTTAATGGAATGGTTTGATTTTTTTCTTCTTGATTTGCTTGAGTTATTTGCAGATTCTTGGTATTAAACCTGTGTTGGGTGGGAAAAATATAAATATTGTCTGCTATTCTGTAGATTATATTTTTGCTATAGATCATGTCCTTTGCAGTGTATAATCTCTTTAATTTATTTTGTGGATGATGTGATATTATACTTAGAAAACTCCAAAGACTCAACCAAGAAACTATTGGAACTGATCAAGACCTATAGTAACATCTCAGGATATAAAATCAAGTACACAAATCATTACTATTCATATATACCAACAATAGTCAAGCCGAGAATCAAATCAAAGACATAATCCCTCACTGTAGCATCTTAGAATATATTTAACAAAAGATGAAAAGGATCACTATAGAGAGAAATATAAAACACTGAGAAAAGAAATTATAGAGGCTGTCTACTAATGTAAGAATCTACCATGCTCATGGCTCAGAATGATCAACACGGCTAAAATGTCTATGCTACCCAAAGTGATCTACAGATTAAATGCAATTTTATTTAAATTATCAATGTTGTAATTAGCCGATCTTGAAAAAAAATAGTTCTGAGATCCACGTGGAATCATAGAAAACCACTGAATATCAAACGCAGTTCAACAAAATAAGAACACATGTGGAGGCATCACTTTACCAGAGTTCAGACGAAACTACAAGTCTCAGAATGACAGAAATAGGTGAAGCATGGAAAAAAAAAGTTAGAGCAATGAACCTATTCTGTATAACATACAGATGACAATGTAAAAATGCAAAAAGGATTTTTTCATGTTGGACACATTTTTTACAAGGTAAAATGTAAATATGGAACATTATAATTATTTCCAAACAATACAGTACACAGAATAAACATTAATGTATGTAAATTTTTTACTCAATTAGAATATTAGGAAACCCCAGGATGAACATGAAACTATAAAATAAGAGTTGGAATGTTTTATAAATATATGAAAGATCTTCATTAATTAGTGTAGGGAAAAAGGTACTGACCTGATTAACTTTGGAAATTAGTGTAGCCTGTAAGACTAACTGCAGAAAGATGTGTATGTAAGCATTGAAATGTAATTGATAAAGTGGTTTCTCATGGAAGTCTTTGCTAATAATTCTGTAACTCTACATGTGTACTGCATTTGAGTCATTGATTAAAGGAATAGTAAATTGTGGCGGATACATTTCTAATTGTTGGAGCAAAAGGATACGAAAAAAGAATGGAAGGAGGCTAGAATGATCCAGGTGATGATGAATTAGAGTTGGAGACATCAGTATGGACTCAAATTTGGTTAAATATAGATATAGATAATTGTATCTAAATGTTCATAAATACCTGTATATACATAGGTCATAAACTCCATATTTTCGTGCTTTCTCAAATGAGAGTCTGGATGCTTCACACTTACTAGCCAGGAGCATTCTGAGTAGCCCCTATCTTGGTTTGTTACATCATCCTCCAATAAAAGAACCAGAGGTTATCAGAGAAATCGCTGATTCTAGGACTGGGGAAATGGACACGATATACTTGGTACATCTCGTAGCTCCAGAAATCATGACAGTTCTAAACAAACATATCTCCCATGCAGAAGAGGGATAATTGATTCTTCCAAATAATTGATTCTGCGCTTTATGAGGTTGATCCTCATACATCACTTATGTGCAGGATACACATAGGCCACTTTCTTCTAAAAAAAAAAAAGTGTATAAAAAAAGAGAGGGGAAAGTATAATGTTACAGTGAAGACACCTGAAAAACACTATCTCACCTATGTGATCAAGTTTAACATAAACAGAGGTAGATCACGTTGATGGTATAGCATGTACAATAGTAATGTAAGATGTAACAAATGGTAAAACTGGGTGTGAGGTCATATGAGTCATGTGCCTCATAATGATGTTTTGGTAAATGATGATTCATGACAGTGGTTCTGTAAGATTAAAATACTCTATTTTTACTATATATTTTCTATGTTTAGATATGTTTTGATGTTTACTGTTGTAGTACAGTTGCCTACAGTATTCACTACAGTGACATTCTGTACAAGTTTGTAGCCTTGGTACAATAGAAAACACCATATGTGTAAGGCTAGCTGTGTAGTAGGCTAAACTAGGTTTGTGTAAGAACACTGTATGTGTTCACATAGCAGTGAAATCACCAAAGATCTATTTCCTAGAACATTTGCCATTCATTAGGCAAACTTGACTGTATTACAGTTGTCTGTATTATCTTTGTATTTTTCTGTAAATCTAAAACTACCCCACAAATGTTATTAAAAGAATTATAATAACAATAATGACTGCAGATTTAACACATTAATGTTCACTTTTCCAGTAAAATATGTAATTCTGTTATGTGAAAACTGAGGGAATTCTAGTACTGTTAGATTTCCTTTCCAGCTTTCATCATTTTATCATAAAGTTTTATGGAAGGAATCTCATCTCTCTGCATCTTTTCACATCATTCATGCTTGTAGCTTGCTTGTAAGGATAAAGTATATCTGTTTCTCACAGCCAATTTCTACGAACGCCCATGCTTCCTTTCTTTCTCATTTCCTCAGATATTTGGCTCAGCAAAATAGCTTTTATCTCGAATGCGGTCAACTCTTCTTTTTCTATTAACAATTTCTTCAATTTACACACATCTTCAAAAGATATTTATCCATTAAAACCAACCAACCAACAAAACAAACGATAGCAATAATTGATGCATAGATCCCCCCATTTTCCCATTGGCCATATATTGTTTCTCTTAATGCACTATACTTTATCAGAAAAAACAATCTACAGATGATGTTGTTATTTTTGTCATCATTGGTCTCTAAAGTTCTAAGATCAATGACTATTGTGCTTCTCACTTTACTTGACCAATATGAGACTTTTGACATTGGTTCTCTTCCCTACTTTAAGCTCTTTTTCCATTTGTTTTATCTGACATCATTCCTTTGCTCACTTCTGTTTATTGTTTACTCTCTATATATGTTATTTTAGAAAATAGAGCTTACATTAGAGTTTAATGAGGAATATAAATGATAAACCAATAATAAAAATAGGAAATTCACGTATATTACATATATATTTATATATTCAGGTAATGATAGTTATTATAGTGGGAAAAAGCAAGATAAGATAATAAAAATGACTAATTATAATTTTAGCAAAAATGGTCAGAAAGTAATATTCTCAGAGGTATATCTGAGCAAAGATTAAGCCATACAAAGAAATATGCAAAAAATATTTAGACATAGGGTACAGCAAGTGCCAAAATATAGAAGCAGAAACAAATTGAAATAATCCTGTAAAGAAGGTCAGAGTCGTTAGGATCGGTCAGCTACAGAGCCTGACATGGGTGTTGGGAGAAGAAGAGATCAAAGAGATAGAAAAAGACCAAATGATTGCTAGTCCCTCATTTAGTGGGAAGATAAAAAAAGTTATATTCTAAATGGGATGTTGGTGAATAGAATTCTTTTAAAAGGTCATCTTGACTATATTTAAAACTGAACATAGTAAGATGAGAAGAGAGATAAGCAGCTGAGTTTGGAGGCTGATGTGGTACTAAGTGCAAGATGATCACAGGCATGGTGGAGGGACTGAGATATTTCCATTTTTATTATTTCCTACACTGTCCTTAAAATTTTATACTGATCAAATTAAAATGACTTTTTAATTATATTAATTTATAATTAATATTATTAATTTAATTGTTTTAAGGACGCTGTAGGCAAAAGCATTAAACAAGCTACATAACACTGTATACTGTATAGGGAAAATATGTCAGACAGAGTTAAAATGACACTTACTTAGATATTTATTGAGGGAAAATCATTTTTAATGCAGTAATTTTATAAAATAAAAC
>CAUYON010044944.1:0-19787 GCA_963573935.1 Arctocebus calabarensis
CTGGAACATATTCTTCTTAGTGAAGTATCTCAAGAATGGAAGAAAAGGTATCCAATGTACTCAGCCCTACTATGAAGCTAATTTATAGCTTTCATATGAAGGCTATAACCCAATTATAGCACAAGAATATGGGGAAAGGGGTAAGGCAGGGGAGGAGGGAGGTTGGGTGGAGGGAGGATTATTGGTGGTGCCACACCTATGGTGCATCTTAGAAGGGTACAAGTGAAACTTACTAAATGCAGAATACAAATGTCTTCATAGAATAACTAAGAAAATGCCATGAAGGCTATGTTAAACAGTTTGATGAAAATAGTTCAGATTGTATATGAAACCAGCACATTATACCCCTTGATTGCACTAATGTACACAGCTATGATTTAATAAAAAAAAAAAAAGAGAGAGAGAATCGCTTAAGCCCAAGAATTGGAGGTTGCTGTGAGCTGTGACACCACTGTACCTAGGGTAACAGCTTGAGACTCTGTCTCCAAAAAAAGAAATAAATTTAAAAAAAAAAAAGAACATCTTATGATAAAAATATATTTTCAAGCCTGATTTGGGTTATGATGATCAATAAAATAAATACTGTATGTCTCTCTTTGCCCTCCCTCCCCCCCAACCCACCCTCCCCAACGTATGGGCCTGGGTTTGCTCCACATCTCTGCCAGCAACCACTTCACAGAGCACAACAGTGAGTTTGGTTTGAGAACTTTAAATGTTCTATTATTATGCTTTTCTGTCCTGATGTCTGAACTGAAATAAGAGACATATACAATTGTCATCTTTATGGACAGAATAAGTTCAGTTTTATTGTCTAAGCTTTCTCAAAGAGAAAAGGGATACATGGGCCAAAAATAAATGAGCATATTAACAAGGCTCTTGGTTAAGGCAGTGCACAGTGTAACGGGGTGTCATTCGATTGTTCATCTTGGATTGTCCACAATTTCAAGAAAGTTAGACAGAAACTCCACTTTCCCTTGCAACAATAGCTGATGCAAACCAAATTGTAACCTCATTTTGCCAGGATCTAAGAACACTTTCCTGGCCAGCTATACAATTACCTTTCTGCTGGCTCTTGTGTTTTGCCTTAGTTCCCTGAATATTTTTCTTTTTAATGTGAGGTGACCTTTGAGTCAGAGGGACGCTTATAATTTGGTGACTTTTGTAAATGTGTTTCTTTCAATACAATCCCCATGTGTCCTCTCTAAATGTAATTTTGTAAATCATGAAAATAAAAACTGTGATTTTTCTGTAATGCTGGGCTCAACAACTGTTTTCTTTTAAAATAGAGAAGTTTAAAGAACTGGGCATTTTGCTGAAATTCGCAAGGGCTTATTTGTTCTTTTAAAGCTGCATTGGAAGCAAACATTTGTTTTTATAGTTTCACGATTAGAAACTATAAAACTAATGGAATAGTTTGATTTCATTTGCGTTGACGTTATAAAGCTACCTACGATTTCAGCTCACGTTTTATAACTCAACTTTCAGGCTAATTGTTGAAAGAAAAGCTGAAGTGTGCCAAATGCTCAATAACTTGGCTCCTCCATGCCTACCCCCTCTCCTTCCGACCTCCCCTCAAAAAAAGAAAAAATCTCTTTTGTCTTGTTGTCTGGGTAATTTGCTGGAAAGCCACGTGACAGGGTTCATGAATTTGCCAATGTTCTGTCAACTCCAAGGTTCAGAAAAGGGCAGCACTTCAGAGGTTGTTTTGCAGGAATTTCACAGGAAAAACTGTGATGGAAAGAACTAATAGAGTCGGTCCATCATAAGCATAGGGATAAATACAAACAGAGTCATGTTTTCATGGTTAAACCAATTAGTCTTCGCATCAGCATGATGAGATGGTACTGTCGTGTGCACGTCATAGAACAACAAGAAACAGAGGGGTTGAATAACTTGTCCAGAGTCACACAGAGGGTGGGGAACCGGAATTCCAACTCTGATCATGTAGGTCCTCAAGTACATTTGCTGTTCCATATGAGTCAGCATTTAATCTTCATAATAATACCCAGGAAATATTGAAGTTTTGTAATTCCTTTTGTTCACTTGGCTAATCTGAGACATAGAACTGTAAGGCAGAACTGAGCAAGGCCATGCACTTGCAGGTCATGAAGTGGTCTCAACCTAGGCCCTCCCGACTACAAACCCAAGGCTCTCAGGGGGTTTGCCAAGGAAGACTTTCATTAAGTAAAGACTTAGTTGAACTATCTCTTTATGATGCAAGTGAAGGCGAACTGTCCCAGTTGCAGGAGGGTAGACGAGCACTTGGAAGTCCCTTTGTACCTGCTACTGTTTCTAATCCACTCCCAGAGGCCTGAGGATGGCTATGTGGAACACAGCTTTACCCATGGTATCTTTCAGAGAGTTACGGAATAGTTCTGTTCTCCCCACCAGTAACTGAATGGTACCAGGGGAAATTAGCACTGGAGAGGACAGAAATTACTGGAAACAGGAATAACATGAAGAACAAAGCAAACTTTCTTTACTTTGATAAACAAAGATTTGAAGTTAGCTCTGCCACACGTAAGCTAAGTAGCTTTTCAGTTCTGTTGCTCATCTATAAAATTACAATAAGAATTGATGCATTTCATTGAATCCTTCTGATGGGCCAAGTGTCAAGCATTTATCACTTAATCTTTACAGTAGACATATGAGGTATAGGTTTTATGATTCTAATTTACAGATCAAAAATGGAGGCTTTATAGAACCCCCAAAGTTGCTAGACGAGAAAATTGCAGTTAGAACTCAAAACTACATAAATTTGATTATAATATCCTTGCTCATATAATTGGGGAAATTATGAGATAAAGCTCCTAATATGTGCTATAGTAGGTGAACAATAAATGCATATGTTATTTTGGGGAAACAGCATGCTATTTAAAGGTGCATACTTTGAAATCAGATAGTCAGGCTTCAGATATCTGCCTCACTACTCATATATGTAACCTTGGATAGTGTTTTAACCTAAGCTTCAAATGCCTCATTTATAAAACTGGAATAATATCGAAACTACACAGCTTAGCACAAGCCCTTGCCCTTAATATGCCTCAAATAAATGTTGACTGTGATTATTAGAAACTGTATACTAAGGAGCCATGGACCAAAGACATGGATTTGATAAGTAGTCTGTGTCAATCTCATTTTGTTCCACCAAAACTTTTATAAAATGGGTGCTACATTATTTCCATTTAACAAGTAATATTTTGAAAGCTTTTAAAATTTATCTTAAATATTTATAGCCAGTAAGTGATGGAGCTGAAAAGTAAGCAGGCAGGTGGAATTCAAAACCTTCCAGAACATTCTGCATTGATTCTAACAAACTAGTGCAGATAAATGATTTTCCCTAGTCTTGATGGAACCCAAGGGTTAGGGACTTTGCAGATCAGGAAATGCCCTTCTTTTCCCTGTTTAAATTCAGAACCAGTTGAGAGGTGGTTGTAGGAATCAGGTAGATGGAGATTAAAATATCACCTTTTTATGATAAAGCTATTGAAGAAAATGGCGTAGGTCCAATGCCAAGCAAAATTATTAAATCTCTCAAGGGACGGAGTGACCCACCCCTGGTAATCCTAATACTCCAGCCCCAGCTTAACTGCCACCCTGAGAGACCTGAAATGTGCCCCATGGAGGATATGCACTGAGAGAGTCTGCAGGCAGATGGAGCTTCACAAGAGGGAGAAAGGGCCAAGTCACCATATCCCAGCCCTTCTCCCACCTCACCAATTGAGTAAGTGATGACTCCACTCCTCAAGGTGGAGAAAGGCCAAGGGTGTTACTCCAGTGGAGCCTCTCCAAAGAGAAACACCCACAGTGGGAGGAGGAATCCCATTTAACGTCCCTGGATTTGTGTTCTCTCAGCTTTCCTGGGTTCAACCATTAAGATTGTGAGATACCCAGACTGCATCTGTCCAGGCAGGACTGCCCCCAGCTTCGTGGGGCCACTCCACCAGTAGCCACTATTACTTTTTTGCATATCCTTCCTGGGCCATAGCTAGGCAGCATTTATTTGTCCCCAGAAGGCCCCAAATAGGTCAGAAATAACTACTAAGTTAGTACCAAAATGACTGTACCTAAAGTCTGTCTGTATTCTATTTCCCATCCTAAATTATGTGCAGTCACATTGTCCAGCATGGCCCTTCAGAGGCTATGTAGTGAGATCAAATGGCAGCACACCTACTGAAATAATAAAATGCCAGTACTATAAACAGTTCTATATTTGAACATATTAAAGGAAAATCATAAGTCTCATCTCATTATTAATTATACAGGGAGAAATTAAAATTTAAAAATTAATGTCCCAAAGAATTAAAGTACAAAGTAGTTAGCTCAAAACAAATGATGGCAAAATAAGCGATGAAAGAAAATTCTCTCACTTTTGTGAGATAACATTTTAACAATTTAATTTCAAAATTGAGCTTCCTCAATATCTTATTCTGCCCAGTCTCATTCAGAGACCTTCTTGATGCCTTGGATAAACGTAGCTGTCCTTAAGCGGCATTACTCCGTTATGAACTATTATTTTATATTATTATTATTATTGAGGACTCATTGAGGGTACAGAGAACCAGGTTACACTGATTGTATTTGTTAGGTAAAGTCCCTATTACAATCGTGTCCTGCCTCCAAGAGGTGTGTCACAGACAAATACAGCTGTTGGAGTGCTGGTCTCATACCTGTGAAATTTAGAAAACAAGCCAGCCCCATACCCTAAAGAAGTTATTGTGGGCACCCTTATATTCCCCAAATCTACACTTCATGTTGCCAAGAACCACAGTCGAGACTTAAGCAGTAGCAAATAAAAGCGTTGACAGGGTAAGTCCTGGTTTTCATCTTGGGAGGCCAGTTGACCTGTGCCTAGGCTCCACTGTCACCTGTGAACCTACATTTGTTGAAAAGAACTCTGCCACCAAGAAATTCATTTGGGCACTCTATTTACCAGGGCACATTTTCACTAGTACACTGTCTCCCATCACAGAATGTGACATCAAGATACTCCTGGATGCTAATGGAGATGTTTGGCATAGTGGCCAGACATCAAGTTTTGTTTGAGAGTCACTTGTCTTTCCCAGTGGCAATACCCCACACCTCTTTCTCCCTTTTCTCCTGTGAGCCCATGTTTCTGGCACCCCAGGGTTGCATCAAGGAAAGATTTCTACTGAATCCACAAATCTGTTCCAACTGAAGAACCACCCTGAGAAGATTTCTGAACTGTAAGTGCTATCGATGTGCCGGGAGCCAAAACACTCTCCCCCATCTCTTGATTATTCAAAGCCTAAGGACCATTTCTCTGTGTAATCTTTCTCTGCAATAACAGCCTTTTAGGAAGACTGAGGGGAGTTTTTGACACTTTAACCTTAACTCGGCCTCTTCCCCTAATGCCTGTGGGACTAGCCCCCGTTTACTGAATTTGGGTGTCTTTTCCCTCCTTTGGTTTATGACCAAAACAATTGATTTGTGAAGATATCTTTTTAGGTTTTGTCATGTGGGGCTTCCCATGGTGAGAGATAAGAAATTATGAGTTCTTGATGTGCTGGAGACTTTTACTTTTCAACAAATTGTGGCAGTCTCTAAATTGGAGAATCCCACCCAGGTGATATTCTCCCATAAGATCAGTGTGGGACCTAGACCTGGACTTGCTCTGATGTTGTTCTGCCTGGTTACATGAGTCTCACCTTGTCTCTCCTCTTAAAGTTCTAACCTTGACACTTTCTCAAACAAGTCTCCTTGCAAGGGCTCTGATACCCAAAAACTCACCTAGAAATTCTATATTTTATCCTTCTTTCCATATCCTATCTGTCCACTGTCCACATAGGGAATTAATTTGTGCACCTACCCAATCATCAGAACATAAGTCCCAGGGCTCTTACTGTGGACTCAGAAAGCTTTTTAAGAGTTTGGGAAAGTTATCTGGGTTACAGCGCCCTCTAGAGGTGTAAGTCCAAGTTGTTTTTCTGTCTCACGTTGCATTTCCCTGGGCTCAAGTCACACTTTCCAATCTAAGAATAGCTTAAAAGTCTCTCCACTTTTCTGATATCCTTCTTAGGAGCAGACAGAGTTAGGTACATCTCCTTTGGTTTCTTGACTGTCTCTTCTAGCCTTCAAAGAGTTCGTATCTATCTAGCCTATCTTCAAAGATGTTAGCCTTTCCCTCAAGGAAATATTTCTTTCCTTTAGTTTTTAATCAATTTACCTCCTTTATTTTATTTTTTGATCTGTTACTGTCCCCAATACAATTGTCAAACTGAGCACATTTTCCAAAGCCCTTGGGTTCATCCTTCATTCCCTAATTACTAGTGATAAGCCTCTGGGTTTGCAATAATTTTATTATGTTGTTCTGGGTCTCAACCCAAGAAAATGGTAATTCTGTTGTTTTTTTATTTCAGATTACTGTAAGGGTACATACAGTTAGATTACATTGTTTGCATTTGTTAGGTATGGTCCAAGTTACAGTTGAACCCTTCACCCAGGAGGTGTGCCCTGTACCTCTTCATGGCACCCAGTGGGTGAGAGTTTACCACACCCCTCCCTCGTCCCTCCTGAATTTAAGTGTGTTTTTCTCTAGTTCATCTTCTAGCTTCATATTAGTTTTGAGTACATTGGCTGCTTGATTTCCATTCTTCTTTTTTTATTTCCAACAATCAGAAATTTATTTTGCACAGTTCCATAGGCTAGGGAGTTCAATTTTAAGGCATCAGCAGGTTTAGCTATCTGTTGAGGGCTGCCCTCTGCTTGCAAGTTGGTGCTTCGATGCTGCATCCATTAGGGCAAACGAATGTGTCCTCACATGTCAGAGGGCAAAAGAGGGCATCAAACTTTTATAAGGGCACCCAAGCCCATTTATGAGGGAGGAGCCCTCATGGCCTAATCACCTCTTAAAGGACACCCCTCTCAATCCTGTTTTATTGGTAGGATTAATTTCAAAATGAATTGTGGAGGGGCTGTAATATACAAACATCCAGACTATACTAGAGGGAGCACTTGGGTGGCAGTGTTGTTATGAGGACATTAGAGGAGAGAAAGGCTGGAGGCTAAGAGCCAGAATCACGTGGTCTGTCCAGGAGACAGGCTTTGAGGCCCTCTTAAACAGACTGTGTCACCACTGTCTAATTTTTAGGGATGCTGTCAGTAGTAGTATAAGTAATAAACCAATTCTATTCTTTCTAAATTAGGGGTCAGTGAACTTTCTCTGAAGAGGGCCAGAAAGTATATCTTTTGAGCTTTGTGGGCCTGTGGCCTCTGTCACACCTACCCAATTCTGCCATTTTGGCGTAAAAACAGGCATAGTCAATACAAATAGGAGTGTGGCTGTGTTCCAATTCTCCAAATTTGAATTTCACAAGTTTCCATGTGTCAAACAAAAATAATTTTCTTTTGATTTATTTACAAACTTTTAGAAACATGAAAAGCATTCCTAGCTGATGACCATACACAAATAGGCAGAAGGCCTTTGTCTTTGTGTTGTGAGTCTCTGCTCCTGTTCTAAACCATTGATCTCTTGTTTCCAATTCTCTTGGTGACCAGGCCATCTCCTTTCTGGTTGTTGTTTTGTTTTTTTGTTTAATTAAATCATAGCTGTGCACATTAGTGCAATCATTATGTACAATGTGCTGGTTTCATATAAAATCTGAAATATTTTCATCCAACTGTTTGACATAACCTTCATGGGATTTTCTCGGTTATTGTATGAAAACATTCATATTCCACATTTAGTAAGTTTCACTTATACCCTTCTGAGATGCACAATAGGTGTGATCCCACAATTTACCCTCTCTCCACCCATCCTCTCCCCTCCCCTCCCCTCCCTTGCTCCTTTCCCCATATTCTTGTGCTATAATTGGATTATAGCCTTCATTTGAAAGCTATAAATTAGCTTCATAGTAGGCCTGAGTACATTGGATACTTTTTTTTCCATTCTTGAGATACTTTGCTAAGAAGAATGTGTTCCAGCTCCATCCATGCAAACATGAAAGAGGTAAAGTCTCCATCTTTCTTTAAGGCTGCATAATATTCCATGGTATACATGTACCACAATTTATTAATCCATTCGTGCGTCGATGGGCACTTGGGCTTTTTCCTTGACTTAGCAATTGTGAATTGTGCTGCAATAAACATTCTGGTACAGATATCTTTGTTCTAATGTGATTTTTGGTCTTCTGAGTATATACCAAGTAAAGGATTTATAGGATAAAGTGGCAGGTCTATTTTTAGATCTCTGCATATTCTCCAAACATCTTTCCAAAAGGAAAGTATTAGTTTGCATTCCCACCAGCAATGTAGAAGTCTTCCCTTTCCTCCACATCCACACCAACATCTCTGGTTTTGGAATTTTATAAAATGGGCTAATCTTACTGGAGTTAGATCATATCGCAAGGTAGTTTTGATTTGCATTTCTCTGATGATTAAGGATGGTGAGCATTTTTTCATGTGTCTGTAGGCCATGCGCCTGTCTTTTTTAGAGAAGTTTTTCTTCAAGTCCTTTGCCCACAACTGAGATGGGATCACTTGTTCTGTTCTTGCTAACATGTTTGAGTTCCCTGTGGATTCTGGCTATTAAACCTTTGTTGGAGGCATAACGTGCAAATATTTTCTCCCATTCTGAGGGCTGTCTGCTTGCTTTACTTACTGGTTCTTGGCTGTGCAGAAGCTTTTTAGTTTGATCATGTCCCAGTACTATATTTTTGATACTGCTTCAATAGCCTGGGGGGGTCCTCCTCATAAAGTATTTGCCCAGGCCAATTCTTTCAAGAGTTTTACCTGCACTTTCGTCTAGTATTTTTATAGTTTCATGTCTTAAGTTTAAATCTTTAATCTAGTGAGAGTCTATCTTCGTTAGTGGTGAAAGGTGTGGGTTCAATTTCAGTCTTCTACAGGTTGCCAGCCAGTTCTCCCAGCACCATTTGTTACATAAGGAGTCTTTTCCCCACTGAATGTTTTTAATTGGCTTATCAAAGATCAAATAGCAGTAAGTAGGTGGGTTCATCTCTTGGTTCTCTATTCTGTTCCAAACATCTACCTCTGTTTTTGTGCCAGTACCATGCTGTTTGGATCACTATCGATTTATAGTACAGTCTCAGGTCTGGTAGCGTGATTCTTCCTGCTTTGTTTTTATTGCTAAGCAATGTCTTGGCTATTCGAGGCTTTTACTGATTCCATATAAAACGAAGTATTATTTTTTCGAGGTCTTTAAAATATGACAAAGAAACTTTAATAGGAATTGCATCAAAATTGTATATTGCTTTGGGTAGTATGGACATTTTAACAATGTTGATTCTTCCCAACCATGAGCATGGTATGTTTTTCCATTTGTAGACATGTTCAGCGATTTTTTTTTCTTAGAGTTTCATAGTTCTCTTTATATAGATCTTTCACTTCCTTTGTTAGGGAGACTCCCAAATATTTCATCTTCTTTGGCAGTACTGTGAAAGGAATAGAGTCTTTGACTGTTTTTTTGGCTTGGTTTTTGTTGGTGTATATAAAGGCTACAGATTTTTTGAGTGTTGATTTTGTAGCCTGAGACACTGCTGTATTCCTTGATCACTTCTAAAAGTTTTGTAGTACAATGCCTGGTGTTTTCCAGATATACAATCATATCATCTGTGAAGAGTGAAAGTTTAATCTCTTCTGACCCTATGTAGATACGCTTGAATGCCTTTTCTTCCCTAATTGCAATGGCAAAAAATTCCATTACAATGTTAAAGAGCAGTGGAGACAGTGGGCAACCTTGCCTGGTTCCTGATCTAAGCAGGAATGGTTTCAATTTAACTCCATTCAATATGATATTGGCTGTGAGTTTGCTGTAGTTGGCCTCTATCAGTTTAAGAAATGTCCCTTCAATATCAATTTTCTTAAGTGTTCTGATCATGAAGGGATGCTGATATTATCAGAAGCTTTTTCTGCTTCAATTGAGAGAATCACATGGCCTTATTTTTTAATTTGTTTATGTACTGGATTACATTTATAGATTTATGTATATTGAACCAGCCTTGAGATCTTGGGATAAAGCCCACTTGGTCATGGTATATAATTTGTTTGATGTGTTGCTGGATTCTGTTTGCTAGGATCTAATTGAATACTTTTGCATCAATATTCATTAGTGATATTGGTCTATGATTTTCTTTTTTTATTGGGTCTTTCCCTGGTTTAGGGATCAAGGTGATGTTCGCCTCATAGAATGTGTTGTGTAGTATTCCCTCTTTTTCTATATTTTGGAAAATGTTGAGTAATATAGGTACTAGTCCCTCTTTAAAAGTTTGGTAGAATTCTGACGTGAAGCCATCTGGTCCCGAGCTTTTCTTTTTAGGGAGATTTTGTATTGTTGATGCTGTTTCAGAACTGGATATAGGCCTGTTCAACATTTCCATTTCCTTCTAGATAAGTCTTAGAAGGTGGCATGCTTCCAAGTATTGGTCAATTTCCTTCAGATTTTCATATTTCTGAGAGTAAAGTTTCTTGTAATATTCACTAAGGATTTTTTTAATTTCTGAGGGGTCTGTTGTTATTTCGTCTTTACCATTTCTGATTGATGAGATTAGAGATTTCACTCTTTTTTTTCCTGATTAGGTTAGCCAAAGGTTTATCTATTGACTTTTTCAAAAATCCAACTTTTTGATTTATTGATATGTTGTATAATTATTTTATTTTCAATTTCATTCAATTCTGCCCTAAAATTAATTATTTCCTTTCTTCTGCTGGGTTTGGGATTGGAATGTTCTTCCTTTTCCAGTTGTTTAAGATGTCCCATTAAGTTGTTAACTTCCTCTCTTTCCATTCTCTGGAGGAAGGCTTGTAGTGCTATGAATTTCCTTCTAAGGACTGCCTTTGCAGTATCCCAGAGGTTCTGATAATTGGTGTCTTCACTATCATTTTGTCCCAAAAATTTGGAAATTTCCATCTGTCCTTCAGCATGAGGTTGTTTAGCTTCCATGTTTTTGTTTGAGTGTGCAGATTCTTGTTATTGAGTTCAACTTTTATCCCACGATGGTCTGAGAAAATGCAAGGAATAACTTTTATTTTTTTTAATTTGCTGAGGTTAGACTTGTGACCTAAGATGTGATCGATTTTGGAGTGTGATCCGTGGGTTGATGAGAAGAATGTGTATTCAGTTTTGTTGGCATGAAATGTTCTGTAGATGACTGTTACCATCTAAATGTTGGATGGTTAAGTTTAAATCTAAAATTTCTTCGCTTAGCTTCTTTTTGAAGGATCTGTCCAACACTGCTAAAGGAGTGTTAAAATCTCCGACTACTATGAAGCTGGAGGAAATCATATTGCTCATATAAGAGTTTCTCTTATAAATTGAGGTGCATTCTGGTTGGGTGCATAAATATAGATATTTGAAATCTCATCATTTTAAGTATTATCTTTAACAAATATGAAGTGTCCATCCTTATCTCTACTTACTTTGGTTTGTTTAAAGCCTATTGTATCTGCAAATAAGATTGGAACACCTGCTTTTTTCTGTTTTACATTTGCCTGAAATATAAATGACCAAACCTTCACCTTGAGTCTAAATTTATATTTTAAGGTAAGATGAGATTCTTGTATGCAGGAGATTTCTGGCCTAAGATTTTGTATCCAGTCAGCCAACCTATGCTTGTGTAGAGGACAATTTAAACCATTCATATTAATTGAGAATAATGATAAGCCTTTCGAAAGTCCAGTGGGCATTTTTGATCCTTTTGCCATTGTGGAAGTTGGAATTTGATCGAAAGTTTCTGAGTGAGTTTCCTTTTGTGGTGGAGGATTACACTGGTCATTATGGAGGATAGGTCTGAGAATATTCTGGAGAGCTGGTTTAATTATGGCAAATTTCTTCAACATGTGGATGTCATTAAAGTGTTTAATTTCTGCATCATAAATGAAACTCAGTTTAGCCAGATACAGGATTCTGGGTTGAAAGTTATTTTGTTTTAGGAGATTAAAAGTCGATGATCATCCTCTTCTAGCTTAAAAGGTTTGAGCAGACTCTAGGTCCAGACCATAACCTGGAGAATTTTTTTAAAACGGCCACTATGGTCTTTTATAACTGAGACCTGGAGAGAAAGGAGGAAAAAGAGAAAAGAACAGAAAAGAATGACAGCTCTAGTAATGGCACTCCAACAAACGAGCAACTTTCAGGGGCAGAGGGAAACCAAAGGAGCTAAAAACAAGTGCTTCCAATGTGGTCAGACTGGCCACTTCAGAAAAGACCACCCCCAGCAACACCACTGGCTGGGCAAGCCAACTGAACCCTGTCCAGAATGCAAGGGTGTCCACTGTAGGCTGGCCTATCCCCAGAGGCGAAGGCCTCCTGGGACAGTGACCCCATCGGAGCCCAAACTGGACTGAGAGTGCCCGGGGCAAATTCTTATGGCTCCAGCTTGTGTCATCACCCCTCAAGAGCCCCACGTTTGCCTTATAGTGGAGCACCAGGAGATAAAATTTCTTTTGGACACTGGAGCAACCTTTTCTGTACTTCTCTCTAGCCTTGGTCTTCTGTACTTCTCTCTAGCCTTTGGTCCACCAAATCCATAACTATACAGGGGGTGTCTAGAAAACCGGTTACCAAATTTTTCTCCCAGCCTTTAAGCTGCAATTGAAATGACTTGCTGTTTTCTCATGCCTCCCTAATCATGCCTGAAAGTGCTGCTCCCCTTTTGGGGAGGGACATACTAACTAAAACAGGAACTTTTCCCTCCTGGAGATCTAGTCATCATCAAAACTCTTCCCTCTAATTCACCTTCCCTAAGCCCAACTTGGGAAGCCCTTTTCCTGTTATCTTGTCTTCTTCTACAGCTGTTAAAGTTATAGGAGTTGATTCCTGCATACGTCATTCACGAGTAAAATCCCTTCATCTTCAACAGAGGCAGACAGTGAAGACAGCCAACCACAGACCACCTACACTTAAATGTCATCAAGCCACACGCAATTAAGATGGTTCCAGTCCATGAACCCCTGATACCCTCTGTATCCCCTGTTTCCCCTCTGGAGAAATCCTAACTGCCCCCTTCTATCATCGCAGGAAGCAGGAAGCAGTTAGATCGAGTCTTTGCCCCTTTTCCCTAACAGTAGTTGGGGTTTCTACTCGGAGAGGGAGAATTAATGCAGGACATTTGGTGCCCTGGCCAGCTCAGTGGAGCTGGCAGACCTGCCGCTTCCTCCTTGATGGTGTCGGTGCTGTGGCAGCCAGCTGAAGAATCAGAGGGCTCGATGACTGGCAAGGACGGGGACCTCCAACCCCCATTGGAGGCTCCAATAGCCAAAAAGGCTGGACAACTGCTGAGGAGTCACCTGTGCCTCTGTGTCTCCTTCACTTTGCACTTGGTACTAAATGTGGAACCCCCATTCCCTTGCCTAGGTCAGTTTCATGTGAATTTCCTGGGCCTCAATTCCATGAATGGACTGTGTCCATTCATTGATGCATTCATTCACTTTTCCCCGGAGGGGACTGTGTTCGTTCATTGATACATTCATTCACCTTCCAAATAAATAAAAAATTTGAGCAGAGAGCTCTGCAGTTATTCTAATATTCTTCCCCTTGTACGTTATGGTTTTGTTTTGCGTCTGGCTGCTTTCAGAATCTTCTCCTTTATCTTAACTTTAGTGAAGTTAACTATGATGTACCTGGGGGATTTCTTATTCAGGTTGAGTCATGCTGGGGTTCTGAAACTGTCTGCTATCTGAATTTCAGAGTCTCTTGGCATGTCTGGAAAGTTCTCTTTCATAATCTCAAGAAGAAGGGACTCTGTATCTTGTGAAGCCAGTTTGTTGCTTTCAGGTATTTCTGTAAGACGAATATTGGTTTTCTTTGAGTTATCCCAGAGCTCTCTGAGAGAATGATCCGTTTTTGCCTTCAATTTCTCTTCCTCTCTGAGTGTTTGGGAGCATTCGAAAGCTCTGTCTTCAGTGTCAGAAATCCTTTCTTCTGCTTGTTCCCTTCTGTTACTAAGGGATTCTACTGCATTTTTCAGATCTTTGAGGGCTGCAACTTCTTGTCTGAATGTGTCAAAATCTTTGGTCATTTTTTCTTTGAATTGGTTGAATATTTGAGACATCTTTTGGATTACTGCTTAAAGTTCTAGTTCCATCTTTTCTTCCATTCTGTTGATCTTATTTGCTATCCAGATTCTAAATTTGATTTCTGACATCTCAGCCATTTGTTTATGCATGGGATCTTGTGCTGTGTCTACCTTATTGTTCCTTGGGGGAGTTGATCTACTCTGATTATTCACATTGCTGGAGTTTTTCTGTTGATTCTTCCTCATGATTGTTTTTCACCATTGTCTCTGGCCGTCCTTAGGGTTGGAGATGTGTCTCTCCGAGATTGGACCCCATCGGGATCACTCTATTGTTGCTGACTATTTATAGTAAGTGACCTTGTGTAGCTCCTCTGGGACTGCCCCAGCCAGGAAGTTTTGGCTGTGGGAGCAACTCTGGAGTGGAGCATGGCACACATGGATCCAGCAGGAAGGCTGGGGAAGGTGCACACGGTTCTAGGAGTGCCTGGCCCCTGGTGACGTTAGCAAAGAGAGCCCATGGCTCCAGCAGTCTCTGGCCAGGCAGAGGACTCTGCACAAAGGTAGGGAGGGAGCCAAAAGGAGGGTGTGAGGTCATGTGGCTTCCCTAGACCCTGGCCAGATGGGTAGTCAGGTGTGGAGGCAGGGAGTGTGGAGGGGAGGACGCGGGTTGTGTGGCTCCTGGAGGCCCTGGCAAGGGCAGCGCTGGCCAGGAAGGGCTTGGGTGCCCAGGGGCATGGCCCATGTGGAGGTCGTGCACGCTCCACAGAGTCTCTGGAGGAGGGTGTCCTGCCTACCTGGGCAGCCCGGCCCTCTGGGAGAGTCTTGTGCATTCAGTGGAGACTCTGACCACATGGGCTATTGGTAGAGGAAGTTCAGTGCAGCCCCCGGAGTCCCGTGTAGGGCAAGGTGCTTGGTCCAGCCAACAAGGAACGGGGGGCACTGCTTGAGAACCTCCTCTCACAGTCTCAGCAGAGGATAGACTTCTGGTTCATCAAGTAAGGGGGGAAGGGCACATTCGAAGTTCAGAATGTGATGGAAAACTTTAGTTCAATTTTTCTGCCTAGCAAGAGAGCGTTCAGAGACAGCAGGGTCCCTCAAGGGGAGCAGTCCCCACTTCCCACAGCACTCTCCTGTGGGGTGAGACAAGAGGTCCACAGTTCACGGCTTATCTGTAGAAAACCCTCAGGAGCAAAAAAAGAGAAAAAATAGAGGAAACAAAAAAAAAGAAAAACAAAAAAGGCCACAGCTTTCTTGGGGGAGAGGATGGATAGTTTTCCTTTCAGATGAATTTTATACCTGAAGCTTTGTTTCTTGGAGTCACAGCTTGCCTCAGCAGAGATAACCAGCAGTTATCACTTCTCTCTCGGCTGGGATCCCAGTCTTCCGCTTAATTGGGCATTTTCTGGACGCTATCCTTCCCTTTGAATAGGAGCCTCTTTTAGAAGGTGCTTCCAGTTGGCCATCTTGCCCCTCCCTCCTTGATTTCCATTCTTGTGCTATTTTACTTAGGAGAATGTTCTCTAAATCCTTCCAGGTAAATACAAAAGATGTGAAGTCTCCATCATTCTTTATGGTTGAATAGTATTCCATGGTATATACACACCACAGTTTATCCATTCATGGTTTGATGGACGTACGGGTTGTTGCCACATTTTTCAAGATTGTATTTATTTATTTTGAATACCTAGTACTGCTTTTCCCAAGTGACTCTTGAGAGCCCATGGCAAGCCACACAATTACAAGAGATTAACCATATTAATTTCCTTTTTTACCCTGGAGGCAGTTCATGAACTGTGAGTCAGCCAAAATAATGCTACCTCCCTAGTTCTGGCACCAATAATTTATATTTAGAACTACTGGTGCTCTGCAGTGTACATGGAGCTCAGCTGCATCTGCTCTTGTAAGTCCTGGCCAACAGGTAGAGCTGAGAAACAGTGGCAAAAAATCATTCACCTCCCTAATTTCTAAAAGGCCTCTATTCAAAAGAGCACTTTCCACATCTTGGCCTCCAATGTGATTGCTTTTGAAAGCTAACAGCTATTCTCCTACTATATATAAATATCTTCTTGCCTGTATAAAAACAGCCATTCACCTGTGCATAAAGCCATCCTAAGTCAAGGTTGAAATTCCACAGAGCCCACACTTGCCAAAGGCTGAAGTCTCTTGCTCATCACACCAGTTAAAAAAAACAGTGATAATTAACATATATTGCTAATTTACCTTTATTTGATCATTAAACAATATATTCATGTATCAAGACACATTCCATTGTACCCCATAAATATGTACAGTCATTATATGCCAATTTAAAATAACTCTTAGGGGAAGTCAACAATCAAACCCAGATGTACCAGATGATATAGACACCTGCCAAGATTAAAGCACTTGATCAATCCCCACTGGCCCTGGAGGCCCACAGTCATGCACCTTGGCCCCACTGAAAGCTTTTCTTCATCTGATTCTGTTTCCAGCTGAATTTCCAGATGTTGAAAATTTAAGGGGAACAATAAATAACACCCCTCCTTTCCCTGCTTAAATTCTGAACCATCTGAGAATCATAGAAGTCAAACAGGTAACAATTTAAAAACTCCTCTTGTCCATGAATCCCACTGTCGGAAGTCTTCAAGCAAGTGGATTTGCTAAAATTTTATAATCTAACTCACTCAGCTGGAAAGCCTCAGGCCTTCTGCAAAGGGTTCTGTCCCTGTGAAACTTGCTGCTCAGAGCAGAGTCATGTTCTTCCTGCCAATAAATAGATACCCAAGAAAAGATGCCCAGCTGCCTCTCTAAAGCCTCCAGTGTCATGCTCCCACCCTGGAGAAGAGTGTTTGAAGAAGGCAGAGAAACCGGAAGTGCTACTCTAGTGAGGATCCCTCCATAAAGAAACATTAGGAGCACAAAGTAAGTTCCACTTTAATATCTAGCCAAGGGACACACCCACCTAAGCAGTACTGCAATAAATTACTTACCAAAGCATGTGCTGCATCTTGAGAAAAAGGATGGGGGAAAACAGAAACTGGTTTCACAAGATGTTGTCAATGATATATGTATCCCTATTAGCACTGTAGAAATTAACAGGGAGGAAGGAAAGATTTCTATACTATTAACCATAACAATAGTGTTTACCAAGTGCTCACCATGTGCCAGTTCTAAGCGTGTTCATTAACTCAGGTGTATTGACCAGGGAGTGTGAGCTGCTAACTGCCTTGCCATTCTTTGTTGTCTACAATAGAGTTCTATAAAAGAAACTTCATTTGGGGATTAAATGAAGTTTTCTTTAAATCTCTGAATAAATGCACCCCTCTCAGCACTTTGCCCTGCCAAGGCGGTCGACACAGAGATGTGGTTACTTGAGCACTCGAGGCTTTATTCCTTCCCTTGATGTCAGATACTTAGGGATTTTGTAGGATTACCTGTAGTACTTGTTCATCATACTGAGTTTTGCTGTTTCTCTATAAAGAAAGCTTTCCAGGGATTTCTGCAGCTAAACTGTGCCCATGTTGTCTAGAAGAATAAAAAAGCAATCCTAAGTACATACTGAAATAAACAGCAGTTCACACAACACCCCCCAAATCATGAATTCCAAATAAAAGTATATTCACATGAAAGCATAATGGTATTTTCCTAGCTAGAATGTTGAACATAGAAATGTAATGTGGCTTCAGAACCATCCTTCTGGTCTACTGTTTCTCTACTCGACCCTCTAAGTGTTCGAGTGTCCCAGGGTAGGTCCTGGGTGCTTACTGGACTCTACATATATACTCTCCAGAAGGGTTCTTATATCCTAACTCACCCGTCACTGCCATCTGCTTACTAATGCCACCCAGGTGTGCAGTCCCACCTCTGAATCTAGGCTGCCATCTCCTCCTGTAGATTTTGCAGGTATCTCAAAATTCATACGTCCGTAGGAGGATGTTTTATTTTTAGATATTAATCACTGTGGGTATATTATAGGTGTGTATATTTATGAGATACAGCTGATGTTTTAATACAGGAATACCATAAGTCAGGGTAATTAGGGTATATATCATTTCAAGTCTTTATTTGTGTCACTCTTTTAGTTAATTTAAAATATACAAGAAATTATTATGGACTGTATTCTCCCTAGTGTGCTATCAAATACTAGATCTTATTAATACTGTCTCACTACTTGCACCCATTAACCTTCCCCACTTTTTTGCCCCCCAGTACACTTCCCAGTCTCTAATAGCCATCATTCTATGCTCTACCTCTGTGAGCTCTGTCATTTTAATTTTTAGCATCCATGTATGAGTGGAAACATGTAAAATTGTGTCTTTCTGCACATGGTTTATTTCACTGACCATAGGTCCTCCAGTTCTATCCATGTTGTTGCAAATGATAGGATTTCATTCTTTTTTATGGTTGAATAGTGTTCCATTGCATATATGTACCACACTTTCTTTATCCATTCATCTGTTCACGGATGCTTAGGTTGATTCGAAATCTTGGCTATTGTGAACAGTGCTACAGTAAACACAGGAGTGTTGAAATCTCTTTCATATACTCATTTCCTTTTCTTTTGGAAATTACTTAGCAGTAGGATTACTGGGTCATATGATAGTTCTATTTTTAGTGTTCAGAGGAACCTCTGAACCGTTCTCCATGGTGGTTGCAGTAATTTGCATTTCCGCCAACAACGTATGAGGGTTCCCCTTTCTCCTTTCTCCACATCTTTGCCAACCTTTGTTATTGCCTTCTTTTGGATAAAAGCCATCTTAACTGACATGAGATGGTATCTGATTACAGTTTTGGTTTGCCTTTCTCTGATAACTAGTGATATTACACATTTTTTACGCATAGCTGTTCGCCATCTGTATGTCTTTCATTAGAAATGTCTGTTTAGATATTTTGCCCCTTTTTTTACATATATGAAATTTTATTTATTTTTTCTTTTATTTCAAGGTGGTATTTTTTTTATTTTTTTTAAGAATGAAAACGGAGATTTTATGTGATTTGATTCATAAAGAAGATATAATCCAAATTGGAATTTTTAGCTAATAACAGAACTTGAATTACAGGAGTCACAAAAACTGATACAACTAAAAGAAGAAGTAGAAAAATCCATGCAGATTTCCATGGAAATCCGTGGAGTTGGAGATTTCAACACTC
This sequence comes from Arctocebus calabarensis, assembly GCA_963573935.1. Lineage (NCBI taxonomy): Eukaryota > Metazoa > Chordata > Mammalia > Primates > Lorisidae > Arctocebus > Arctocebus calabarensis. Next base: position 19,125 of record CAUYON010044944.1, read on the forward strand.
CTTTCTCAGTAATGGATTAAACAAGTAGATAAAGATAAATAACAAAAAATTTAGAAGAGTGGAAAAATACTATCAACTAACATAACCTATTTGGCACTTATAGAAAACTGCTCCCAGCACCTGAAAACACATTATTTTCAAATGCACATGCAACATTCGTGAAGACATACCATATTCCAGGCACAACCCAAGTCTCAGTAACCTTAAAGTATGTTCTCAGACAAAATTAAACTTGAAATAAAAAAAGGATATTTGGCAAATCTCCCCCCAATAATTGTAAATTCAACAACACAATTCTAAATAACCTGTAGAACAAAGGAGAAATAACAGTGAATTATACATTATTTTTAGCTCAATGAAAATGAAAACAAAACATAACAAAATTTGTGAGATGTAGCTAAAATCAAGCTTAGAGGAAAATGTGTAGTATTACATTCTTTTTCTTTTAACGAGTGAACAGTTTATTAAGAATTAAACAAAGGTATGATGTGATACAGTACAAGCAAGACACTCAAGATAGGTATAATAGTACTACTCACACAAAAACTTAAATTTCACCTCAAAAAAAATCACAAGACAACAGAGAAAGAAATTTCACTGTTATAAAATAAGATATTTCATGCAAAGTATTAACTCTGCCCCCCCAAAGCCCAACCTCCCAAC
>CAUYON010044949.1:0-24552 GCA_963573935.1 Arctocebus calabarensis
TTTGATGTGTTGCTGGATCCTGTTTGTTAGGATCTTATTGAATATTTTTGCATCAATATTCATTAGTGATATTGGTCTGTAGTTTTCTTTTCTTGTTGGATCTTTTCCTGGTTTAGGGATCAAGGTGATATTCACTTCATAGAAAGTATTGGGTAGTATTCCATCTTTTTCTATATTTTGGAAAAGGTTGAATAATATAGGTACTAGTTCCTCTTTAAAGGTTTGGTAGAATTCTGACGTGAATTCTGGTCCCGGGCTTTTCTTTTTAGGGAGATTTTGTATGGTTGATGCTATTTCAGAACTTGATATCGACCTGTTCAACATTTCCACTTCATTCTGGCTAAGTCTAGGAAGGTGGCATGCTTCCAAATTTTGGTCAATTTCCTTCAGATTTTCATATTTCTGAGAGAAAAGTTTCTTGTAATATTCATTAAGGATTTTTTGAATTTCTGAGGGGTCTGTTGTTATTTCGTCTTTACCATTTCTGATTGATGAAATTAGAGATTTTACTCTTTTTTTCCTGATTAGAGTAGCCAAAGGTTTATCTATTTCTTTGACCTTTTCAAAGAACCAACCTTTTCATTTATTGATTTCTTGTATAATTCTTTTGTTTTCAATTTCATTTAATTCTGCCCTGATTTGAGTTATTTCTTTTTTTTTTAGTTATTTCTTTTCTCCTGCTGGGTTTGCGGTTAGAATGTTCTTTCTTTTCCAGTTGTTTGAGATGTCCCATTAGGTTGTTAACTTCCTCTCTTTCTGTTCTCTTGAGTGAAGCTCTCTTTTAATGAACTTTGGACCAGATCTTCAGGAGATGGGAATCTCATCTTTTGTTGCCAAGGAGGGTCTAGCTTTCACGCTTCACCTTCAATTGGTAATTAATCACTTACAGACATTTATCGTCTTTATGCAGTGTATTGATGGCACTTGGCAGCAGTTATCTAACTCCATTTTCATTGTAATGATTTCTTTACACACTCTCAAATGTCTGAGGTTTTGCACCTACATTACATTCCTTTTTACCTGTTTCCCCATTGGTGAAGTTTTAAGAATTGCACCACTGCTGCAGGGCAGGGTTGGTGGGAGGGGGTTCCTCTGAGGAAGCAAGAAAAGCAAAACTGGGCAGAGAGAGAAGTGAACTGCCATGCGGTGGAGATAAAGCCCTCACCTGAGCCCTTGGGCATCTCAGGAGCTGGGATGACACTTCCAGGTTGTTTGAATTGAGGCAAGGAGATGGTCACTGGATGTGAGCTGCCCCTGGGAAGGGGTGGAACCTTGAATGAGGCAGCCCACTTTAGCTGAGGGCAATTCCTGGGAAGACCTCAGCTATGTGCCATCATCAGGTGGCAATCCAGAGGGCTGGGGAAAGAGTGCTTACATCTTGCAGGGGGTGATCTATGCTTTCTGGGGGTCCTGGTGCAGAGGTAAGCTCCTGTTGTCCACATCAGTGAGCTCAGTTACTTCTCATTATAATGGCACTCTGTTTCTCTCTCTCCATATATATGTGTTTATATATATGTATTCACATATATGAAGTTCTCTGGGAGGATACACGAAAATCTACGAATAACATTTAGAAACTGGGTGGCTGGAAAATACGGGTGCAAGCATGACTTATTTCTATGTGTACAGCTTTAGTTTTATACCATGTGATTCTTTTGTTTACACGCTCACATAACATAAATAAATGGAACTTGTAGGAAAGTTAAGTACACTTGAAATCAGTTCAAAAAATCATTATCGATGCCATTTTTTCTAGCCATCAAAGTGTTACCTGACCATTTCAGCATCTTTAAACATCTTACAAAGGGAAATGCACATATATGTATATATTTTTGCAAAGAAATGCGTGACACTGTACTTGGCCTATGGGACCTCCTGTAGCATTTTGCTTTTATTTACGCAACCCCTTGAGGTAGGTAGGTCCCATGATCCCAGTTTTACAGGTGAGAAAACCGAGGCTCGAGAGATGGAATGATGGTGGAGCATCTGCGTATACATCCCAGATCCTTCTTTTCTGCGCCCCTCAATTGCCTTTTTTTTTTTTAACTCCCACAGTCCCCTCCAGAGGCAAGGCAGGGATTCTCAAAGACAATTTGTTAATGAAGAAATTAAAATATGGACGAGGGTTGGGAGGCTGTGAGATACAGATGGAAGCTGGGGGTGGACAGTTGAGAAAAGCAGGGAATTGTTGGGTTTGAACCAGGGATGGCTTCTAGGCCAGCGCTGTGCCCCTTAGTGTGAGGGTCCTGAGTGGGCTCTGGGGTCTTGAAAGGAACGATATAGCGGCTGGGAGGCCAGTGGCCCCGGAGTCAGGAGGTCATCACCCTGCCCTGCCCTCAGTTTCTTACACCAAGCTAGGGGTTGGGGGGAAGGGACTTTATGGCCGAGGGGATTTATGGCAGAGACAACAGTTTGTTCTCTGAGCTGCCCTGGCCTGAGCCACCCAGGGAGCAGTTTAACACACACCCCTGCAGCCCCCAAATGGGGTTTCCAGCTGGAGGTCTGGGGCCCACCACTTAACTAGAGCCTGTGACCACCCCATTTCCCATCTGTGCAGGAGCCTCGTGAGGCTCGTCTGCTCCTGTGGACCCTCCCTGAGCCCAGAGAAAGAGGGAGCAGCATGGCCGCCTTTCCTCCTTGCCCTGCAGAAGTCTGTTTATGGCCCCGAGATCCCTCAATTTGAGAGGATTGTCACCTCTGCACCCTTCTGACTCAAGGCTCTACCCGTGGTTCTCTCTTCCTTCCACTCTACCCACTCGTGTCTCCCACTGCTGAGAGACCCCACTGGAGCTGCCACAGCTTCCCCTTCTCCTGTCTCCTCGTTCTTAGGCAATGGCACCTACTTCTAAGCCGTCTCTCAATTCAGAAATGGGGTTCTTCCTCGACTCTATCATCGTCATCTTTCAGCTACCAGGTCCTGCTAATGCTACTTTAAAAATACTGCCCCAATCTGCAGACCTCTGTCCATTTCCGTCATTCCCAGCTTGTTCCAAATGGACTTCAGTCCTCCTAGAAACCAAGGTCAGACTATGTCATCCCCTGGCCTAAACCTCTTCTGTTTCTCCTCCTCTCCCAGGGCTGTTCTTCTCAAACTGGACGTTTGGTGGAGTTCCCAGGGAGTGCATGGAGTCACAGGTGAACAGAACGAACATCCCTCAAGTACCAATATTACTTGAGAGTTTTGAGGAGAACTCAGTATTTTTATAACTTAAATGAATATAACATTCTGTGGAGCCATTCAAAAGTTTTCTATAAGTTTGAAAACAGATGGGGTGGATAGTGGTTGGTTTGGGGTATGTATGCACATATATTAGTCAGGGTTGTCCACAGAAGCAGAACAAACAGGATGTTGATATAGATAGAGTTATATTGGTATAGATATATACATTTTATTTATTTATTTGAGACAGAGTCTCCCTTGATCACCCTGACCACACTCATCATGGCATCATCATAGCTCATGGCAACAAAACTCTTGTACTCAAGAGCTCCCCTTGTCTCAGCCTCTAGAGTAGTTGGGACTGCAGGCACCTACCACAATGCCCGGCTAGTTTTTTCTATTCTTAGTAGATGCAGGGTCTTGCTATTATTCAGGCTGATCTTGAATTCCTGAGCTCAAGTAATCCTCCGGCATCAGCCTCCCAGAGTGCTAGGATTACAGGCATGAGTCACTGTGCTTGGCCAAGATATAGTATAGATTTATTTTAAGGAATTGGCTAACATGATTGTGGGAGCTGGCAAGTCTAAAATCTGTGGAGAAGACTTTCAAACTGTAGACTTAGGAAAGTTGATGCTGCAACTAGTCCAAAAGCCACCAGGAAGAATTTCTTCTTTCTTGGCGTGACCTCGATCTTTTCTTCCTTAAGGCCTTCACCTGATTAGGTCAGGCTCACTCACGCTTGCTTGAGGTCACTTGCTTTATTCCAAGTCTACTGATCTAAACGTTAGACTTGTCTAAATTATACTTTCATAGCAGCATCTAGACTGGTGTTTGACCAAATATCCAGATACTTTGACTTAGCCAAGTTGACCCATAAAATTAGTCATCACAGCGTATATGTGTGCTTGTACACATGGAATGTGATGGCTAGATGGTTGAGTGGATGGATAACTGGATGAGCAGCTGGATGACTGAACATGTGGTTGGGATGATAGAGAGTATGCTATTGGTTATGTGGTTATTTGGATGAGAGGATAAGTGAATGAATGAATGGGTGGTTGGAGAGGTAGATGAATCACAGAATGATTAGTTGAATGAGTAGATTGAGTTGAGTAAGTAAATGGATGAACCAATAGGAAGGTAGGTGGATATATGTGTGTAGCAGGTGATTGGTTGGGTAGTAAATGTGAGGGTAGATGGACCGCTAAGTGGTTGAATGGTTATTTGGATAGTTGGATGTTATCTGGTGAGATCTGTGGTTGGATGAACTGCTGATGGATACTTGTACACATGGATTAGTGGGTGGCAGTGTGAATGCTTATGAGAGTGGATGACCAGATAGACGGACAATTGAAAAATTGAATGTATAAGATGTGGGTACGAATGGATAGAAGAGTGAGTGAATGAGTACATGAGTGGGTGAGTAGATGTGTTAGGCTTCTCTGGATCTCTTTGAGAAGATGCTAAATTGGGAAAAATGCTAAAGTCAGCATTTTTATTTGTTTTATGGGAGAAAGAATCTATGGGAGAATAGAAGAGAAGAAACATAGCACGTACCATTTACGTGTTTTATTCAAATTCTTTCATTTCTCTGAGCTTTCATTTCTTCATCTTAAAAAAAAGGAGGGGAATCAAATACTACTACCTGGCAGGGTGCTACGAGGTTCAAGTGAGGTATGTGTGTAAGTGTCTGGCCTAGTGCCCTGAATATTATTAAGTTTTCAAAAATGTCAGTTTTCTGCATTCCTCTCCCTCTCCCCTCCTTTTTTATTCCTAGGTGGCAGGTGTGGTTTACTGGACAAAGTTAGAGCGAGGTCTCCTCTGTACCCCCCACCCTAGCTTCCATGTAAACACACCCCTAACTTTGCTGATATGACCCCCTGAGCCCCACATAGAACAGTGTCCTCCAACTCCCTCACCCCAAAAGGGAAACCACTGGCTGAGCCTCCTGCTCCAGCTGGGATGATTTCTTTGTCCTCAATGGACCAGAAACAACATCTGGCCTGGCTACTGCTTCTTGAATCTTCTCATGACACTAAAAAATGATGGTAAACACATTTGGTCTCCTTGGCAGCAGCAGCTCTTTCTCCCTGAGAGATGTGAAACGTGTACATACGCCCACCCCCCCAGAAGTTTGTACAGGGGATCTCAGTGGGGAGGGAGTTTGGGGGGTAGCTTAGGAGTCTGAGAAACTCAAATTTGAATCCTGGTTGTGCCATTTGGGGGCCGCATGATTTTGGAGATGTCTCTTTCCTTTTCTGAGACCCAGTACTCTTATGTAGAATATGGGAATAACCTTGGCCACCTCACGAGACCTTTGTGAGGAAGAATTATTGAAATAATTATGGGCAATGTGTCTGTTACATTGCTGGCTCTAAATAAATCCCAATTCCCATTTTCACTAGGAAAAAACTCTGTCTGGGAAAGGAAGACCTCAAGTGTGTAAATTTGGGTTACATCTGTGTACCTAGAGCCCTGATAAGGGCCCTGATGAGAGCCTCTTACTATCCAGAGTTAGTAAGAGAAGGATGATGAATAAATTGAGTGATTGATTCATTCACTAACGTTTGTTTTTTTAAAATCAATTTAACTCAAGTATGATTTATCTACCATAAACCATATCCACTTATAGGTAACAATTTGATGAGTTTTGAAAGCTGTGCGTACCCACAAAACCACTGCCACAATTAAGGTACAGAACTTTTCCCATCACAAAAGCTTTGCTGTGTCCTTTGACACAGTCCATCCTTCCCTCTCACCCCATTCCCAGGCTTTCTGCTTTCTGTCACTATGGGTTAATTTGCATTTTATACAAATGGAGTCCTACATTATAGACTCTTGTTTCTGGCCACTTTTGCTTAGCTTAATCATTTGAGCGTTTGTCCATGTGGTTGCAGGCGTCAGTAATTCATTCCTTTGTATTGTTGACTGATATTGTGTTACTGTGCTCCCTTTTAATTCCTACTAAGGTATTTTTGATTAATTTATTCACCCATTATTTAACCACTTGCTTGTTCATTATTTACAATTCTGTTCATTCATTCATCCATTCCACAAATATCTACTGCATACTCACTATGTATATGCTGGGTATTGTCCAGGTACAGTAGTAATGGGGTATATGTATATGTATACATTTTTTATTAGAGGTACAGGAGACAAAGCACTAAACAAAGTAGAGAAGTACCAGCACTGAAGGAGATTACATTCTCTTAGATCTCACCAAATAAATGTATAATATGACAGGCGTGATAAATGATATGGAGAGATAAAGCAGGCCTGGGGCAGGTGTTTATGAAGGTGTGCGCTACTTTACATGAAGTAGCTAGAGAAGGTGTCCTGGAGCCAGCTCTGCAGATATTTGGTGCATAAATAATATACAGAAAGCAAGAGTGCAAAGATCTCGACATAGGCAGGTACTGAGGACACTCGGGGAGCAGCAAGTGTGGAAGAGGTCTGGACTGAGGGTCTAAGTTTAGGAGCAGTCAGAGTGCAGAGAGTGTATTCAAAGAAGTAAGACTGCCGAGTCCTGTCCCCAGGGGAGTTAGTAGGGATGAAAAAGTCCACAGCGAAGCCCTGGGGCACCCCAATAGTTAAGGGGCAATAGGATAGGCTGTAATCAGCTAAGGCAGCAAGGACAGAGTGGCTGGAGGGGGCCAGGGGGAACAAGAGAGATGAGGTCTTGGGCTGAGTGCCAAGCAGGTTTTAAAAAGGGGATAGAGATCACCTGCATCCAGTGGACACTGCTGGTAGTTTGAGGGGGCTGAGGGCTGCAAACAGGTCTCAGTGTCACAGAAACCTGGCAGTAATGGAAGGGCAGAGGACTGGAGTGGGCTCAGAACAACAGGAGGAGAAGTGGAGAGCGTGAACACAGGCTCTTGAGATGTTTGACCAAATGTAAAGGATGAGGAAAAAACCAAGGTGACAGCTGATGGCAGGTGTGTGGGTGAAGTAGGTTTGAAGATGGAAATCGTTTGGCATATTTTTATGCTAGTGGATTGATTCAGTGTTTACGGAAGGCTTTGTCTTTCCAGGCATTGTGCTACTTAGCCCATTCTTATTTCTCATCCATTTCTGGGACTTTGTCCTGTCCTCTGCTCTCAGGGAGGGTGTCTGAGTGCGTCCTGAGGCCCAGGCAGGCTGGGGAGGAGAGAGGAGATATTGTAGCCCGTCTAAATGGCCCTCACCTCCCTCAGCCCAGAAAGGGCAGAACGAAACAGGACTGGGTCCTCTCCAGTCCTGGCTGAGTAGACGAAGTACCGAAACAGGACTGGGTCCTCTCCAGTCCTGGCTGAGTAGACGAAGAACCGAAACAGGACTGGGTCCTCTCCAGTCCTGGCTGAGTAGACTAAGTACCATCTCAGCTTTTCCCTCTGTTGAGAGGGGCAGGGAGGCCTGAGGGAGGGGAAGGGCCAGGCAGGAGCTGTGTCCCTCGGTGGAGACTTGACCTGGCTCTGAGAATGAGGTGAGCCTCTGGCCAGCCCCTCCACACCCCTGTTTTGTCTAGCTTACAGTTCTTATGAGAGGGAGGGCCAGGACCAACAACCAGTAGGGGCTTCCTTGCCTTTGGATAGCATCCCCGGCCCACTTGGCCCCAGCTTCTTTCTTTCCTCTGGAGGCTGCTTGGAGGGCTGGTGTGGAGTCTGACAGATGTGGGTATGAACCTGGTTCCATGACATTTTCATGGGAAGACTAGGATGGTCAGCTTGTCCTGTTTAGGAGGGGACTTTCCCAGGTTTAGCACTGAAAGTCTTACGTCTGGGAAACTCCCAGTCCCGGGCAAACCAGGTCAGTGGGTCACCCTGGAAATGAGCAGGGGATGTGCCTGAGAGAAACTAAAGGGCAGGAATTGTGACGCATTCAGCCTTGTTAGAGGGGTGTGGCAGAGTGGGTAAGGGTCAGGCAGCAGTCCTGTCTTCCTCACTGACCAGCTGTGAGGTCCAGATAAAAAACTCAACTTCTTTGTGTCTCAGTGTGCCCATCTGTAGAATGGGGATACTAAGTGATAGACTGAGGGGAATGAGGGCTGATAACAGGAGGTCGTTGGTGTCACAGAAACTTGGCAGTGATGGAAGGGCAGAGGACTGGCGTAGACTCAGGAAGACAGGAGGAGAGGGCTCAGGACAACAACCTCCTATTTTATAGGGTTGCTGAAAAGATTATACCTAATGCTTTTAAAACTGCCTGGCTCTTCATAAGTTCTCAATAGATGTTAGCGTTTAGCTATGATTTGTGATCTCAATGCCCATTAATAGTTACCTAGGTACTCAGCAAATGTTTGTCTAAAGAATTTGTGAGTGAATGAATTACCCTGGTGTGAATTTATTATACAAGATACAAAGGCTAGCCAGGTGAAAGAGGGACTGATTCTATTTGTTGGGAATCAGAAGCAACTTCACAGAGGGGTAAATGCTTGGGCTGGGTGTGAAAGGTTGAGTAGGAGTTTCCAGTTAGACAGGGGCGAGGGAGAAGCCTGTGCAAAGGTACTGAGGCAGAAAATGAATGATCACATGGCTTCCCTTTTACCTCAAGCACAAACTGGTTTTAGACACAGCTTAGTAACTCAGTTATCAAAGAGACCAAATTGCACAGGGGTTGGTTTTCCTACACTTGTGATTGTAAACACCCCTCCCCCCAAGTCACTGTTTTTCAATTCTGCATCCCGGTGTCCCACTCATGTCTAATGCATAGTGAACACTAGATATATACTTGTTGCTCATCTGTCCCTGCTGCCATGGGATGTGCTGTATGTATGTCATCTCACTCAATCTTTACTATTACTATCTCCCCACTGCGAAGAGAAATAAATGACTTGTCAAGCAAGATCCAAGAGTTAGTAAGAGAAAGAGCTGGCATTTAAAACCACTAAGACTGACTCCAGATTAAGCTTTTAACCACTCCCTTACATATTTCTTGAGTTCTTGGCAAATGGTACTTCTGGCTATGGTTCATAAAAGCAGGAGGAGTTGGTTGAACTCTAGGATCTTGCTTCTGCTATGGTGGGAGGTAACTCAGTTCAACTCAACTCGAGCAGTGGGGTGTGGGCCCCAGACTGCACATCAGGCTGTGGGCTGTAGAGCCAGCTGCTAGGCAGTGTCCTGGTTCCAAGCTTCCTAGCAGTGAGATCCTGGGTGAGTTACTGCTCCTCTGTGGCCTTGGTTTCCATTCTTCTAACACGCATGGCCTTGGTGGTATCGTGGGGAGAATTAAATGAGCCATCTCATACAAGGCACTTTGAGTACAGCCTGGCATGTGGCAAGCGCTCAATCTGTGCTAGCTGCTACTATAACTAACTTGATCATTACAGGTCTTGTGAAGCCATGAGATAGTGAGGACACAGGAGGTGGTCATATGTGACCCTGCCTTGGAGGAGCTGGAAGCACAGCAAGAGAGGATGGTACAAACAGCTCAGAAGAGGGCTGGGTTCAGACCTACCTTTCAGAGTCACTGGCATGTGGGACTCATTTACAGGTACAGGGATGGGAGATGACATTTGGAGTAGGCACGCTCAGTGGGGAGATAAGTGGCAAGTTCTGGGAACTCAGTATGAACAGAGAAGGTGGCACCCCAAATAGGATGAACAACCGCTCCCCAGTCCTAGGGAAACTGGGACTTTGGTCATGCTGGCTCCGAGGGACACCGAAGGAGCAGCCAGAGGGGGGAGCAAACCAGGAGGAAGAGTAGAGGGTTTGAAGGAGGGGGAGAGATAAGGCCGAGGATGCCAGAGACTGACCTGGGCTCCTGGGCTTGATGGTGTAGACGGGCTCCAGGAGTGTGTGGTTGAAAGTTTAACTGAAGTGGGTTGAAGAACGGAAGAGAGGTAAGGAGAGAGAGCTTAGACAATTCGGAGAAATTTTGTTGAGAAGTGGAATGAAGACCAGGACACTTACCTAGTTATTTTAAGATGGGAGAAACTGGAATATTAAAAAAATTCTGACAGGAGAGACCTAGCTGAGAAGAGGAAAAAGGAGATTCAGGAGAGATAGGATTGGTGCGAGCAAGATTGAAAGGACGGAACGGGGGGCCCAGGGCTAGGGACTGGGCCTGGGTGGCAGCTGCGCCACTATCTCCAAGGTAAGGCAGGAGGAGAGCTGAGGAAGGGAGGCCGGGACCCTGCCTGACGGCCTCCATTTTCTTTATGGAGGTCACGACAAGCCCACTTCCTGAGGAGAGGATGGGCAGCCAGGGTGAGGGAGAGTGGAGGAGCGGAGAGGGACGGCGGGGCGGCTGCAGGTGTAGGGTGCAGCGTGTCAGTCCTTGACGGCCGAGGTGGAGTAGTTTCTGTGAAGATCAGGAATCACAGCTGATTTGGAGTGCAGCAGGGGCACTGGGACAGAAAGTCCAAGACAGAGAGGCCAGTACACTGGTTGGGATGTCCATAGGTGTGTCCAAGTGATGCTAGGTCTCCGTGGATAAGAGGACAAAGGGAATGGGTGTGTGAGGCCAAATAGCCTGAGCCCAAGGGAAGAAGCAGGTGTTCTTTGAAGAATGTTGGGCAGCGTTGGTCAGAAGGGGCCATGGGGAGCAAGGGGGCTCTGCCTCCATCTCCTTTCTGCAAGATGATAGGAAAGCCAGCCTCCCCTGAGATGATGCCCTAAAGACAGAGGCTGCTCTGGATGGGGACGGAGGCAGCGGGATGTGTGAGGGAGCGTGCTGTTTATGGGGCTGGAGTTCTGTGGGGCACCAACACACAGTTAGGGCAGGAGGGCAGGTGGGACATTGGGCCAGGGGAGAAACTGTGCAGAGACTAAGGAGACAAGAGCTTGTGGAATGATGTCTGATGGGTGGACTGCCTTTCAGGGATGTGAGGCCTTGCCCTGGATCATTCGGTGAGCACTTGGGCCTGGTAAGGATTCCACTGAGGCCCAGAGGTGTGATGAGCGCTACAAGGTGGTGGTGGTGTGCTTTTGTTGTGCTCCAAGGAGAGGGTAGAGAGGCCTTTTTGCCACCTTCTGGGGTAGGAGCCTGAGGCCTGGGGCCTGGGCCCCCTAAGGCCAGTCCCAGTTGGCCCGGGGAGGGTACCACCCCTCCCCAACCCATGACCCCTGGGTCAGGGGCCATCTCCCAGGAGCTGGGAGTTTGTGGCTGGCCTGAGCCAGCTGCTTGGAGGGGAGGAGGCCCCTGCAATGACCGGCTCTTTCACACCGCAAAGAAAAAACAAGCCCATCTGCAAAAACCCAGAGGTGCGAGGTGGGGGCTTGGCAAACAGGCGGCTGTGAAGGAGGGGCCTCCAGCCTTCCCGCTGAGAAGGCCAGCCAGCCCCAAGCCAGGATCCAGCCCCTTCCCTCCGTGGGGCCTCGGATAGGGCCTCCTGGGCTGAGAAGGACTGGGAAGCACCTGGAAGACCAGGGAACTCCAGGGACGCTTGCGGCTTGGGGGCTGGTGGAGCAGGAGCACTGTGCAGGGAGTCAGGTGGCCTCAGCCACCCACACCCCCGTGCCCTGGACCTGTTGAGAGGTCTCTGCTGCAGGCCTTGGTTGCCCCAGCCATCCAGCCTCTGGTGTCTGTGGCCTGGGATGCTCTTTGGGCTGGTGAGGGTGTTCAGCCCTCCCAACATGGGCAGAAGAGCCTGGGCAGAGCGCCTGAGAGCCTGCCCGCTCTGGGCAGTGGAGCCGGCTCGAGTTCCATTCCTGAATATCAATGAGCAGGCCTAGGAATGTCTGCCACACAGCTGGCTGCGGGCAGGAGGGCGGGGCGGGAAGGGAAGGGAGGAAATGGCCCAGCCTGGCCCTCCCATATCTACCTGCCCAGGCAGCAGCAAGCAGAGCTCAGGGGCAGGAAGGACTGCCCGAGGCAGAGGTGAAAGGGGGCAAAGGTAGGTCTTGAGGAGTGGGGGAGCATTCTGGGGTGAGTGGCACTGCCCTGAAGCTGCTGTCATGCCATGTGCCTCTGTGCCCTCACACCTCTAAGTCTCACACTCCAGAATTACACGTCATCACTCGGCGACCTGCCCACCTTCCTGCTCTGGGAGGAGGCAAAACTAGGACTCAACCCCAGGCCTCTTCGGCTCTGAACCTATGTCATTATACCATATCACCCAGGGGATGGGGAAGCTACAGATGTAGGCAGCTCAGAAGCTGCTGAGCTGAGAGCTGCATTCATTTCTTCAACAAAGCCTGTGTCAGGCTGGTGTTGGGTGCTGGGGATGCATCTGTGAGCAGGGACATTGTAGGGACCAGAGGGAAGAGACTAACACTAATGTGACATTGATCATCCTCAGCCCCTGGAGGATGACCTGAAAAAGTTGCTAAAGGCCTGCATTTTTCTGCAGGACTGATGACTCACCCAAGCTAGCATGAGGATTTCAGAAGCAACCACATCTCAAGACTGAGCCCTGCAATTTCAGGAGTGGTCAAGTAAGTGTTCCGAGAGTCAGGACAGCAGTGACTGACTCCCAAATGTACCAGGTTCTGGGGGTTGACCAGGTAGGGGCCAGCTATCCAGACTGTTTGACAAGGCTTCTGTTGCATGGAGATCACAGGCCGGGTTGGGAGGCAACCTCATCACGAGGCCATCATGGAACTGGATGCTGGGATAGAGAGATGGGAGAATCCAGGTGGGAAGAAAGGCTCAGGGGTAGGGGCAGAGCTGGCATTTTAGGGGGAATGAGTGTTCTACCAGGATGAAGTAGGAAACTGCATCTGTGCAGAAGGGACAGACAGAATTTGCAAAGGCCTTGTGTGGCTATATCCCTGCTAGAAGATCAACATGAGGCAGGGAGATGGGCCGAGACCCAGAGGGACATGCTCTGAATGCCAGGCTGAGGATATGGGCAACCAAGGGGACACTTTGCTTGACCTGAGGAGTATTCCATCCTCTTCCTTGGCCTGGAAAACCATTCCCGATGTGTTCAAAGGCGTCTGGTGAATTATCAGGGCTGCCTGTGAAGTCAGTGGATGTCTCAAGGCTGATCAGTTTGCCCTTCCACAGGCACGATGGCTGTGTCTGGGCCCCAAGCACACAATTGGAAAAGAGAGAGCTGTAATATTATACTCATGGCAGAGGGTCCCAGGGAACTGAATGGCATTCCCTGCCGGGACATGAAAATGGTGTTTTAAGACCTTTCCACCCAAATCAAGCTTATCCTCAGAACCCAAGGCGGTGTGACCTTGACAAGTCTGTCTTATTTTCTCTGTTTCTCTGATTCAGTTTCCCTGTGGTCTCAGGGTACTCTCAAACATTCTCATTCTGATGTCTCAAAGAGAGGTAGAATTGGGTCACCATATAGAAGGCGAATGGAGAACTAGATTTGATTAGACTTGGTTGAGTCTCTTGAGCCTCTGTGGGGTGGTGAGGATGGTAGACTGAGAGCTTTGTAGGCTGGTTGCAGTGGTTTCGCTATGAGACTAGTCTCTGTGGAGTCCACACACCTTGAAGCTGGCATCTGGATTTTCATAGGGGTTTACTCTTGTCTAGGCCTGGGATGGGGAGTAGAGGCAGAATTGGGACCTTTGTCCTTATTAATACAGGGAGGCGGTCAGGATTCATACTCTGAGATTCACCACTCATTTATCCACCTATACATCCATCAATCCATCCATTTACCCATCCATCCATCCATCTCTCCATCCATCCATCCATCCATCCATCCATCCATCCATCCATTCATCCATCTCTCCCTCCATCAATCCATCCCTCCATCTCTCCATCCATCCATCCATCTCTCCATCCATCCATCCATCCATCCATCCATCCATCCATCTCTCTCTTCATCCATCTATCCATCCATCTCTCTCTCCATCCATCCATCCATCCATCCATCCATCTGTCCATCTCTCCATTCATCCAACTATCCCTTCCCTCCTTCCTTTCCTCCAATGACTAATTGTTGAGCATAGGGACATTCTAGGTGTGTGATCAACAGTGAATATGAAGGTGCATTAGAAAACATGGTAAAAATGTCAGAAGGTTCTCACCTGGCAGTGGGTCCATTCCATTTAGCACTTAAGGAACCCTCCCACACGTCTTGTGTGTGTCCAGGGAGGCCACTTCATCCCTGTGAGCCTCAGTGTCTTCACCTATATGATGGGGTTTAATGATCACCACATGTAGTGCTGTTATGAGTTTCATGAGATGATGGATGGAGGATGTCCAGCATGGCATAAGGTCTCTGCATGGTTGCTGTTACTGGTATTTATCATGGTGTCATGCCTGAGCCTCCTACTAATGGCATAAAGACAGGACCAGCTGTGGAAAGTTGAAGAACGAGAGCAATGGCATTGGGCACAGCTGACCACCCTCTGGCTGTGTGACAGTGAACCAGCTTCTAAACTTCTCTGAATCTTCATTGTAAATCAGCAATGTTTCCTGCAGGCTTGAGATGGAAATTAAAGGGCTAATTGAAGCAATCTTGATGTGTACCTGAGAGGCACCTGCTGAACTTTAGCTTCTTCCTTCCCTTCTCTGAGATGGCAGGTGAGAAGCTCACAAGAACTATTCATAGGAGATCTCAGCAGGCCTGGGAGCCTTTTCCTTCATCCACACATTATTGAGGAAGTCTTGTATGGGGTGCTTGGGCTTAATAATGGGCAATAAGACAAGGTCCCTGCTCTCGTGGGGCTCTTAGACTGGGAGTGGTGGAGGTGTGAAGAATGCCAGCTACACAGAGAAGTCTGTGCTAATCATGATAGGTCGGGAAGGTGCCGCTTGAGATGGGGAAGTCAAGGAGCCTATTGAAAAAGGTGGCCTTTGAGCAGTGAGCTGAAGGACAAGAAGCCAGCTGTTCAAAAGTTGGGCAGAGGGTGGCGCCTGTGGCTCAGTGGGTGGGGTGCCGGTCCCATATACCAAGGGTGGCGGATTCAAACCCTGCCACGGCCAAACTGCAACAAAAAATAGCTGGCGGTCGCCTGTAGTCCCAGCTACTCAGGAAGCTGAGGCAAGAGGATCGCCTAAGCCCAGGAGTTGGAGGTTGCTGTGAGATATGTGACGCCACGGCACTCTACTGAGAGCGATAAAGTGAGACTGTCGCTACCAAAAAAAAAAAAAAGTTAGGCAGAAAGGGCATAGCAAGTGCAAAGGGCCCAAGGCTGCAAAGGCTTTGGAGGCTTGTGAAAACAAAGGAGGCTGTGCTCTCGGAGTATTTCATGTGTGGCAGGAAGAGTGTAAGAGATTCAGTTGGGAAATCAGGTAGAGGTCAAGGCAGATACGCCAATTAGTTTACGTAGTTGAAGATGACTCCTATTTCTCACTCCAGGAAACTGAGGACTCAGGAGAGTTAAACCACCTGCCCACGGTTAAGTTGGCAAGAGATGAAGCCCAGGTGGGTCTCCGGTGTCAAATCCCCCTGGGAGGCAAGAGGCAAAGCCCTCCAGTGCTCTGCGGTCCCTCCCTGTGCCCTGCACTCATGCGGGGTGAGGACAGGAGGGGCCCAGCCCAGGAGAGAGAACATTGTGTCTGTGAGAGCGTCAGAAGAGGCAGCAGCCTAAACACACAGCAGACCCCGGCCAGCCCCGGCTGCCAGCACAACTGCTTGTGCAGCTGCCAAAGAGCCAGATGCCGCTTCTGGAAAAAATATCTTCCTGGCTTGGCACTCTCTGGCCGGCCTGCCTGCCATGCAAGGGGAGGAGGGGGCTGTCGAGTGTGGGCCGCCGCTTAGCACCCCAGAACGGCGCTGCTGTGCCTTTGAAGCCAGGGCAGGGACTGGGAAGGGAGGGGGCAGGGAGGATGCAAGCAAAATATTTTCGCTAAAAATATTCTGGTCCAGGAGAAGATCTTTTTTTCTTTTTTTCCCTTACTCTTGCTGGAAAACCAAAGTCTTATTAAAACAACACCAGAATATTTCATGTTGATATCAATTAGGCAAAGGAGAAGGAATCTTGAATTTTCCTCTTTGCCAGTTTCACATAAAAGGAATATTCTCCTAGAGGCCAAAGGATGAAGGTTTTTAGTTTTTTTTCCCGTTCTGCAAAAAATTCCTGCAATGTGGATGGAAAGTTCCTCATGTCTGAGAGCTTCCTGAGAAGTCGGGGCTCTGGGCCTTGAGGCCAAGTTCTCCCCCTAAGCCTGGTGGGGCAGGGCAGGTGACTGGACTTTTCAGAAGGCCCTCTGAACCTGCCAGGGAGGGACACAGCCAGACCCACTCTGCATGAGGCCAGCCAGACCTGTGTACACTAAAAGGCCTCTAGCCAGCTGGACTGCTTAGCCAATGCCCAGGAACCCAACAGATATAGGCAGAGCATTTGGCTTTTGCCTCTGGCACCCCTCATCAAAGCTTCTCAGGCAGCGTCCAGACGCGGAGTTGCTCTGAGGTGCCTGACTGAGTCCTTTTTCTCTGGTTTAGGCCTCTCATAGCATGATGACAGCACCATTTCTGCACACCTACTATGTGCCAGGCACTTAAAATACCTGTTAACATAATATCTCATTTAGTCCTCGCTATCATTAGAAGGAAGCATTGCATTATCTTCAATGCTCCTGAAAAAACTGGGGCTTAATGTCACATGGCTAGTCAGCTATAGTGACACGATTTGAAAGCAGGTCCTTCTAGCCCTGAACTCTGTGCTCTGTCTTCTGTTCCAACCTCCCTCTAAGTGGCTCCATTAGCTCAGAGTTTGGTCTCTTGTTGAGCATTTGGTAAATAGGTGAGGCTCTCTCTTTCTTGGTATTATCTCAGTCCTCCAACTCTAAATCAGAGCTCCTGAAAACAACCCCGCCAGCAATATTTTCTCTCCCCTTTCTCCTCTATTCAGCTTTCTGCATTTTGCTTATTTAAACATTCATTCTTTTATTCCTTCATTGAAACTTTCAGTCATTATTCCCCATCCATCTGTCCACTTTCCATCTCTCCACCCACCCACCTCCTTCCACCCATGCATCCATCCACCCACCCATTACATGTTTGCTAACTGCCAAGCACCAGAGATGGAGAAATGACTAGAACACAGCTGCTGCTCAACCTCCATTCAGATCCATGAGATGGCAGATGTAATCATAGGAGGTATCTAATCCCATTTCCCTCTGTTGTGATCCAGGTGGGAGGAGGCACATTTCACAGATGAGGAAACTACAGTCCATGGAAAGTGGTGGACTTGCTGGGGAGTTGGGTCTTGCAGTTGAAAGATTGAGAATCTTGAGGCCAAAACAGACTTCTTGTCTTGGTTCTTTTCCTTCTTACCAAGGTGATTCCATGGAGGTCACTAAAGCTCTGTAAGTGAAGGAGAGAGCAGTAGGTAAGATCAGAGGGGGCTTGAAGTCATGCAGGGTTTCGTAGGCTATTGTGAAGAACTTTGGCACTTGCTCTGAGTAAGACGGATACCCTGGAAGGCTTTTGAGTAGAGGAGAAACATGATCTGACTTCAGATTTTTTTGTTTTGTTTTGTTTTGTTTTGAGACAGAATCTCACTCTGTCACCGCCCTTGGTTGAGTGCCATGGCGTCACAGCTCACAGCAACCTCAAACTCTTTGGACTTAAGTGATTCTCCTGCCTCTGATTTCAGTTTTTAAAGGATTATTTTGGATCATGTGTGGAGAATAACCTGTCAGGAGGCAAGGGTACAAGTGGAGTGATGACCAAAGCAGAGTGACGACCAATTGGGAAGCTATTATGATAGTCTAGGCAAGAGATGATGGTAATTTGGATCAGGGTAATAGCAGTGGAGGTGGCAAGAACTACCAGTTTTCCATGAGACATGAAGTTCATATTTTATGCCTTGACCCCTGAAAGGATGAAGTTACCATCACCTAAGAGGGAGAGGCTGTGGGTAGAGAAGCTTTCAGCGGGGGTAGGATCAGGAGATAACCTTTGGACTTGCTGGGGACATGTAGGGTCTGAGATGGTGACTAAATATCTAAGTGGCAATGCCAAGTAGGCAGTTAAATACATAGTCTGGGGTCAGGAGCAGTCTAGGCTAGAGGCATCAATCTGGGAGTCAGTGGTACATGACTCTCTCTCATCCTTGAAATTGGATGAGATCAGAGAGTGAGTGTAGAAAGAAAAGAGAAGAGGGCCAAGGGCTGAGCCCAGGATGCTCCATCACTAAGAGATTTTCCTGACCTATAATAAGCCCTCAGAGCACAGGCGTGTAGAAAATACGGTTGTCGCTTTCACAGAGTGTGCATTTTATAGAGGGCCACACACATGGAAGGAACCAGAAAGTTCACCCGGACAGTTTTTTTCAGAAAAGGGCCCGCCTGAGCAAGAGATGTAACAAAACCTTCTTCGAAAGACAGATGAATGGCAAAAAAACACATGAAAACATGCTCGTCATCCCTAATCATCAGAGAAATGCAAATCACCTTGAGATATCACTTAACCCCAGTGAGAATAGCCCACATCAAAAAAGTCCCAAAGCTGCAGATGCTGGCACAGATGTTGAGAGAAGGGAACACTTTTACATTGTTGGTGGGACTGCAAACTAATACAGCCTCTTTGGAAACAAGTATGGAGAATCCTCAAAGAACTCAAAAATAGACATTCCATCTGATCCCACAAACCCATTAGGTATCTGCCCAGGAGAAAAAAAAATCATTTTGTCATAAAGAACATTTGCATTAGATTGTTTATTGCAACTCAATTTACAATTGCCAACATGTGGAATCAACCCAAGTGTCCGTCAACCCAGGAATAGATTAATAAACTGTGGGGTATGTATACCATGGAATACTATTCAGCCATAAAAGGTGGAGACTTTACGTCTTTGATATTAAGATAGAGATGGAGAACATTCTCTTTAGTAAAGTATCACAAGAATGGCAATGCAAATATCTAATGTACTCAATACTAATAGGAAGCCAATAGATGAACAAATACACGCCCACACAAGAGAAAAACTCAATGGATAGAGTTGGAGAACATTCTCTTTAGTAAAGTATCACAAGAATGGCAATGCAAATATCTAATGTACTCAATACTAATAGGAAGCCAATAGATGAACAAATACACGCCCACACAAGAGAAAAACTCAATGAAATTAAAGTGGGAGAAGGAAAAAGGAGGGAGGAGGGAGAGAAGAGAAGGGGAGAAAGGGGGATTGGCTCTCATACAGCAGGTGCAATGTGGGTACATGCACCCCTAGATGGGTGAGGGGCATAGCTACAACAGGGGCTTTACCTAACAAACACAAACAATGCAAGCTAATTATTTGTACCCTCATATAAATCTGAGAAAAAAGACAAGAAAAGGGCCAGCCTCAGGACTGTGGGGGTTCAGAGGTGGCACTTCATTAAGCCCAGTGGGACCATAAAACTGGCCTGTCCCAGTTCCACTCTGACAGATGTTGTCTGACGGAGAGCCCCTGAGTAGCTGGCAGTACCCTCTGAATCTGTTTTGTTCCACAAATGAGGGAAGGAAGAAGTCCATGTTGTCCAATCCCAGAGTTTGGAAGCTCGTGTAATTCTCTCCATAGCCCTATCAGATCCACATTACTAGCAGCCCCATTTTAGAGACGAGGAAACTGAGACTGGGAAAGGGGAAGCCACTGTTCCCAAAACTGACATTAAAGATTATGCTCTTAACATGAGAAAGAGAAAGAAGGGGTGCAGAGGGGTTATCTTAACATCAGGACTTGGAGTTCTCTCCTGAGAGGGAACTCCCAGGCTGAGTCCAAAGTCAAATGCTTTCAGATCCCAGGAAGGGGACATCGGTGAGGCTTGTGGGCTAGGAGTGGAGAGCATAACCTCATCTAAGGGGCAGCTGGTCCTTGGCCCAGACAATTGTGGCCCTGCGGAAACGTGGGCTCGGGATTGCCAGATCTGGTTTCTAAAGAGAAGCCGGAAATCTGGATTTTTATGTGAAATTTCCCACTTTTTAAAACAGTGTTTGGTCCAAACAAAACACTGTGCATGCCAAGTTGACCTCAAGGCCACCAGCTCCAGGCTTTGGCGTTTTGGACTGGTGATTAAAGGCAAGGATCACATTCACTGGGTTCAAGTCTCCCATCCCTCTGCATCAGCTATGTGATCTTGGACAAGTGAGTTCACCTCCCTGGGTCTCAGTTTCCTCATCTGCCAGTCATCCTGTGTCTTGGGCTGTACAAGCATCATGGGGTGTCCTGCCCCTCAGATGCTGGATACATGATGGTGAGGAGGTGGTCTCTGTGTGCATGTGTGTGTTGAGTGGGGCTTGGGTGTTGGTTGTGGAAGGCTTTGGGTGGGTTGGAGAATTTTATTGCCTTCACATGTCCTGGCCTTACTCTGGCTCCTGAGAGCTGGGGAGCCTGTGTGCAGGATCCCTCACAGACCTGGGCTCTAGGTCAGTCCTTCCCTCATTGACCCCTCTTTCAAGCATTCCCCAAGGGCCACTCAGGACGCTCCTGGGCAGTGGGAGCCTCTAGCCTTCCTCACCAGCCTGGCTCTCCCTCCTACCACTTCTCTGCTGCTCAGGAGAGCTGTGGGGATGTCTGGATTCCTGAGGGGATGTTTTGCACATTTCTGGAAACCCACTGCGGTTTGGTTTTCCATGGTAAAGGGCTTGGCTGTGGCGCAGCCCAGAGGAACGGCTGGTGACTGGGAGGGGCCAGAGTCCAGGAGACATTCATTGAGCACCCACTGTGCACAGGCCTCTGAGAGTCACAGATGCTTAAAACAGTACTGGGCCTTCCAAGAACTTCATTATCTTGTTATGGATACAGACTTGAAACAGGAGAAGTTAAAAACAGATCTTAAAAGCAAAGGCCTTGCCACTCAAGCCAGGAGCCTGCCTTCTCCTGGTTTCCGTCTCCTCCTCCTCCCGGCAGATGCTAAGCTCACACTCCTGCATTGTCTGATCTCCTGAGCCTGCTTCTTCCTCTCTACCTCGTTCCAAGGCCTTGGTGTGGGGCCCCATTTTCTCCCCCACACCCCAGTGATGACAGCTGACACCTCTCCGGACTTCCTGCCTCCAGCAAACCCTACTTCAATCCTTCCCCACCAGAAAGGTCTTTCTAAAAGCCAAATCTGCTTATCGGGCTTCCCTACTAAAAGCCCTCAGTGACCTCAAGATTGAGTTCAAACTCCCAATGTTGGGTCACTGGCCTCACAGGGTCTGCCCCGGGCTGCCCTTGACAGCTTCACCTCCTCCCATATTGTTTATCTAAAGAAAATTAGTCAAGGGAAGGTAGACCAGAATTCTTGAAACCCCTACACCCTTGACGTTTGCTATCTTATTATTAATGAATTAAGATATTAATGATAATAATGACACACTTCGTCCAGCTCCAGCAGTGAGGGCATGCTGAACAAAGAAGTGTTAATGAATAGGGCTCCTGGCTACAACCTAGGGAGGTGACACGCCTATCCCCTCTTACAGATGAGAAGACTGTCCAGGAAGGGGTGACTTACAGAGTGCACCCACCCAGCAGTGAAGGAATAGAGAGTTAAACTCTGAGAGCTGGTTCTCCTCCCCCTAGGGATAGCAGTCTCCATTTATCGGAAAAATTTTATGTATCAAATTTAATTTCTTTTGGGATGAGAATATTTCAATCCCTTTGAGATTTTTTCTTTTGTTCTGCATTTCAAGTGACCTATTCTGCAGAGAGTGCCAAAAATGGATACACATTTTAAGAATGGGGGAAAAAACCATATTAAAACTGTAATACTTGCTATATACTGATAACAAAGATGAATACAAGTCACGCTGAGCACCTGTTATAACTGCAGAGGTCAAACGTAACTTGAGTATTACAAATTTAATACAATTTTTTCCTTTCTTAAAATGTATGTACCTGTTTGGGCACTCTCTCTCTATATGAATTCACATGTTCTCACATAAGCATTGAGAATGACCATATAGGATCCACCCTCAGCAGCAAGGGGGTATTATATACTTTCAAACTTTCAAACTGTTGTTAATTTGGTAACAGAAAATTGACGTCTTCTTTTATTAATTTACATTTCTTTGATTTCCAGTGAAGTTAATTTCCCCCTTTTAAAAAAATTACATACAATATTTTTTGTGAATTATTACTTTCTATTCTTTCCCTGTTTACCTTTGCTTTTAGACCTTTCTTAACTAATTCGCCCTTGACAAAGATTATAACCCTTTGTCATTTTTGAGTGTTGGTTATTTTTTTTTCCAAATTCTCAGTCTTCTCATTTTCTTTTTGTTCTTTTTTTCTTTTTTCCAGTACAGACGTGTACATTTGTTTTTCCCATTGGCTTTTTCTCAAATGAGTCTGAGCTGAAATTCTCGCTGCCCTCCAGCAACTCCCTTCTTTTGCTGTGGGCGTTGTCCACACTAACCACTCAAAGGCCTGGGGCTGTGGTGGTTTGTGGCTTGAGGGCAGTGACTGAGCCTGGTTGTGACCAGACCCTGAACCGCCAATGCCTGGGAGTCTCCACCCGCTCACCTCTCTTCCTTACCCTTGGCTTCCCACTGCTGAGCTAAGTACCTTATCTGTGATAAAACCTTTTGAAACCTTCCTGAAAGTCTCCTTTGAATGTCTAAATCAAGGTTTTCCTTCCACATTGACCATTCTGTCCTCTCAAATGACTGTCATAAATATGTGTGGCATCACTGCCTCTTTCAGAAACTGTGGTATGAAAAGGCTTACCTCCAGGGAGAGTGCCTGCCATTGACCCTGGGGCTTAGAAAATATAAATATCTTTTCTTCCTTCCCTTTCTCCCTTCTCATTTTCCTTTGATGAATCTTGACAACCTCCTAGGGTGCTGACAGCAGTGCAGAGCTGACTTCTGCTCAAATGATAACTGGGCACCATGTTTCCCAAATTGGTGCTTCTGTGGGGGACACAGAAGTCTACAGACACAGCTGGAATCTCGGCCAGCTGTCCCGGTGCCTACCTAATCAGTAATCCCAGGTAGTACTGCCTGTTCATCAGTACTGGCCAGGGACCTTAATGTCCTAATACAGGGGCCAGGTGGCTCATGGTCTTTTGGCTTTAAAAGACCTACTTCATTTATCTTACTCTAAACCTGGCCAGCCTCAGGCCTGGCTTCCTGGGACAGCAGTTCCATTCAGCATGCAATCTTGGGTCTCTTGTTTTTCTGTTTTCTCTAATGCCTTCTGTCAACCCTGCCTGAATGTTAGGGGATGTTAATGTGTGGGAGTAGGGCTGTAGAAGGAAGAGGAGAATCCTTGGTCCCCAGAAGTGGGAGCCAAGGTGATGTGGGCTACTGAAGCCAATACTTTGAGTTGCAGTTTTATGATATTATGATTTATGTATTTCATCCAGTCATTTGAAATGGAAGATATTTGACAGTTTTTGTTTTATCAAAATGGCCATTTCATATGGTCCAACTTAAAATTTTTCAGAAATTATACAAGGGATGTAGAAGTATCATAAGAAAACACAAGGACACTATAAGAAAGAAAGTACACAAATATTCTCACTCTTAATATTTTGTTACATAATCCTCTTATCATTTCCATGTGGGCATACACATATGCTAACACACGGAGATTTTATAGCAATGGAAGCTAACTACCTGATAAATGTTGTAATTTAATTAGCAGTATATCATGAGTGACTTTCCATGTCAATATACGTGCTTCCTTACCATCATTTTAAATGGCTGTATAGTATTCCTTTATGGGGTCATGTCATAATTAACATAATCAGTAGTCCAGAAGGCAAGGGGCTGGGCGGGGGCTGGGGAAGGGTGGGGAGAATAGATGCAAGGATGAGGGCCAGGGTGATGTGGACTACTGAAGTCAAGGCTGGAAAGTCTTATAAGGTGCTGTGAAAGGCCCTGTGAGGATCTGAATGGATGAGAAAGAGCCCTTGGCTTTGGAGGGGGGAATCTGGCAGCCCTGATAGTGCTGGATGTCATATTCACTTATTCATTTATTCAAAAAATATTTATTGAACTTCTGTTATGTTCCAGACATTCTAATGGAATACTACAGTGAATGAGACAGGCAAAGGCCCTGCTTCCAAGGAGCTTATATTGTAGTGTGGGGAGACAGCCCAGGGATGAAGAAAACAATTTCACACTAAGGAAAGTACCAGGAAAATGAGCAAGGAGAGGTGATGAAGCCTGAAGTGGAGCTGTGGGTGGGGGTGGTAAATCTTGAATGGGGTGCTCAGTATGGCACCCCTGAGAAGGGGACATTTGACCTGAAACTTGAGTGAGTCAGGACAGGAAGTTCTGGGCAGAGAAACCATGGAGTGCAATAGCCAAGTAGAGTCAGTGAATGCAGCCCCAGGTTTGAAACATTTTATTCATTCATTCATTCATGTCTTTTTTTTTTTTTTATTGTTGGGGATTCATTGAGGGTACAAGAAACGATGTTACACTGCTTGCATTTGTTGGGTAAAGTCCCTCTTACAATTGTGTTTTTGCCCTCAAAAGGTGTGGCACACACCAAGACCCCACCCCCCCCTTGCTCCTTCCCTCTCTCTGCTCTTCCTTTCCCCACCCCTCCTTCATTCTTTCAAGACCTCTTTTCTAAACTGGCACATTTGAACCTATAGGTAAACTTTAGTGGTACACATAAATTAGTTTGATCAAAACAAGT